>JAHWFP010264241.1:0-10634 GCA_023313725.1 Lithobius niger | reverse complement strand
TCTATTGTCGGGTATGATATGGTTATGAACTGGTGGTTGTTGAGACAAAATCACTAAAGTTTCTAAGTTAATTCTTGCCCTTTGTTGTTTTTCAATGAAGAGTATAGTGGAGTTTTCCAGGTCAGGAGCGTGCCCTGTCTCCATCCGACTGGGGGAGGTTGCTGTTTTTATACAGTGCTGTACCAAAGAATATGTGGCTAGATTTAGTTTAAAATTAGACCTATGGGCTGTAATTCTTTCACGAAGTTTCTGATTGGTTCGTCCCACATAAGTGGCTGTGCAAGTTGGATGGGAACATGGAATCCTATACACAACATTTTTGTAGAAAGCATTTTCTCATTTTTATCAACTGTTTTTTCTGGTATTGTTAGCTGCTTGATATTTGGGTGGTTGCTGGAAATGAGACGGAAATTAATTTTAGCAAGATTTGTACGAATTAGTTCAGTTATCCCTTGGAAGCATGGAACAGATAGATAGTTTACTGGTTTAGCTTGAGTTTTATAGCCATGATTTAATGCCGAATCCATAATTTTTGTGAATAGGTGGAAAGGGTAGCCGTTTGCCATGTACTTCTGCAAGGTGTACTTAATTTCACTTGCCAAGATAGATTTATCAATTCTTTTAATTTCGCTTTTTACAGCATTAATTTTGTGCTGTGGGTCAGTATAGGAGCTACAATCTATTGTTCTTGTAGTTTGCATAGGTTTTCGGAAGTGTGTAAATTCAACCTTCCTTCAAGGGTTAATGATAACCGTAACATCTAGAGAATGTAATGCATCATTTGTTGGATGCCTCCATGGTGAATTGCAAAGATGGGTGGAACGAATTGAGAAAAATTAGGCAGTTATGCTTGTAAGCTTTGCTAATGAGGGCTAGGCTATCGTCAGTATACCTCTTATAATATAGTAAAGTCGGGAATTTATCAATTAAAGCTTGATCTAGCTTATTCAAAACATTGTCGCAAAAATATGTAGAGAGTGGGATTCCCATCGGTACACCATTTGTTGTTGTACGTATAACTTGTCGTAGTGAAAATATGTAGTAGTGAAAATAACCTGAATAGTGTCTAAAAATTCTTCTATGGTCCATCCCAGTTGAGAAAGGGGGGATGGGTCAGATAAAAGTTTATCTTGAATACATTGCAAAATTAAATTTTGGTCTAAGGAAGGGAACATAGAAACAATGTCGAAGGAAACGAATTCAAAACCAGGATTAATTGTTATATTTTCAAGATCGGAAATAATGTGCAGTGAATTTGGCATGGTATGGTTTTCGAGGGAAAGCTTTTTAAGTACTGGAGCAATCAATTTTGCAAGGGGCAGGTTCGGCATTTTCTTACCGCTCGTAATAAGGCGCAGGGGATAGCCTACTTTTAAACTAAATCTAGCCACAAATTCTTTGGTACAGCACTGTATAAAAACAGCAACCTCCCTCAGTCGGATGGAGACAGGGCACGCTCCTGACCTGGAAAACTCCACTATACTCTTCATTGGAAAACAACAAAGGGCAACAATCAACTTAGAAACTTTAGTGATTTTGTCTCAACAACCACCAGTTCGTAACCATATCATACCCGACAATAGAAATATTAAAGAATATGTCCCCCACCACCCCACCGGTCTTCACGCTCCTGTATATAAGGCGGCCATGGCCTTAGCTACTCACTTCGAGCCTGCGTTTGCAGGATCGAGGTCGTTCTGTCTTAAACCTATTGCTGACCTGTTCCGACCAGGAAGGCTTAGGGTTTTACAAAAAGTTTTAAGAAAATTTTAGCATCCTGTGCCTTGCATACTGCATGATTTTTCAGTGTTTTTAATTTTGTTTGTTGTACGATGCTTTTCAGCTGATTTTATTTGCACTGGAAAACGGGGTGCATGATATCCCCGAAACGTTGTGTCATTTTGCTTCTTTGTGCACATTTTTGGGCTTTTTATTGACTTTAACCCAATAGGCAGAGTATGCAATCGCCAACTGGCCCTGCGCTATTTAGGGGCCCCTTGACGACGGATCAAAATAATACTCATTTGATCTTGAAAGAAAATTAATGATTGAAATGTCTCAATGAAGTGTCTAAAAGCAATATCTAAACTTGTTGTTTGAATCCAGGAAAGGGCTTAGAATACATAAAAATTCGTCAGGGAACTAGCTCTTCCATAGACCTCCCCTAGACGAGATGATGCGGTGCCCCAACAAAATTGTGCCTATCAACATGTGCTTCGTTTGAAAGGCAGGGGGAAACCCTAGCCTGTGCCCAGGGTCTGGTAACCCCGTTATCCTGCTTTGCAGCTTCCTTCGTTCAAATTTTATGAAAATCGGTTTAAAAACTCTAAAATCCTTTCCTGGATATGGATGGACACAGAAAAAGAAGTAAATAGGCGCTACTGTCTTTACAATAGGTACCTAATAACAGTTCAGAAGGTTTCAAGTTTCCCTCGAATTTTGATCAGCACCATGTCCTCACGGGTGGGGGCGCGTAAAATCGTAAAGAAGAAGTTTTGATCGTGTCTTATGATGCTCTAAAACGCCGACCTATTTTCTTGTCATTTGAAACGTGTATATTTATTTAATTGATTAGCAATAACTGACACCAAACACAACCACGCAATGCTATTTACATATTTAAAACTGCCCTGGCAACATGCATATAAGGTGCAACAAAGTCAATAATATGAAGCCAAGTTTCGTGACCACTATCATGTAGAAGATTTGCATGGGTGTGAGTGCACCTTCAATAAGATCAAACGCCGCCCGTTGCTAATGGCAACCGAACAACACGTGTCGCCATCTTATAACGGAGTCGAGCACTCGCGTTTGAAGAAAGCAGACAACGTTTGGGTGGTATACCTTCGCTCACCTCGTTTACGATTGGCTGAATTGATGGAAATCGAAAAAAGGACGAACCCATCTGCACCCGTTCGTTGCCGCAACCCAAAATCCTACAATTGCAAACCATTTTGATGAAAAAACAAGGCATCAGCGCTGATCACACGACTCGCGAAAATAACAAAATGGCGGCAGGGTGATCTTTTTTCCCCTCCACTATGACGGGCTAAGACAGAAGCAGGTATCTGATGTAACGTGATGACAGTACTGCAGTGACTGTGAGGTCTATAATTGCCTCTGCTTTATAAAACGCTCAGCTAATGTGCCTAATGCTAATGCATGCTGGTTGTCAGGTTAATCTGCATTGGTACAGGTAACAAAGAATTCACATCAAAATGGAGCAAGTAAATTATAGCCTAATTCCACAAAAGATTTTTACAATAGTATCTCTTAAGCATCAATACAGGCATGCTCACTTAACGTAACTATAATCACAGTGTTTATTGAATTACAAAGTATTCTATGACCGTATTGATATCTCAGCTAGCAAAAGCATTCATATGTAGATCTATATAGAGGAAGGTTCTGTCACTGGCTTAAGTTTAGGTTCAAATGTGCATTTTAAAATTGGCTGCTGTAGAAATACTCCGACACTTGGTTACATGCTCTTGTTGTAC
The DNA here is from genome assembly GCA_023313725.1 of Lithobius niger. Classification (NCBI taxonomy): domain Eukaryota; kingdom Metazoa; phylum Arthropoda; class Chilopoda; order Lithobiomorpha; family Lithobiidae; genus Lithobius; species Lithobius niger. The sequence goes on along the minus strand of JAHWFP010264241.1, from coordinate 7,134 downwards.
CAAGCTAACTGCAATGTTTTGAGTAACTTCCGTACATATTTTTGCGTTGGGGGAGGTTGGATTTCATAGAATGCGTATGCGTATTTACATTGTCTGTGATTTACTTCTTAGAAAATAATCGTAAAATAACGGTTGCGAAAGAAATATAAGAGGTTTATGGAACGAAAGGCACTGGTTATTTAACGCCATACAAAACGAATCTGTAGCCATAAATTAAGGCCAATATTGGATCAGGCAGCAGAAGAGCTATGAGAAAAATACAGGTCAGAAAGCGTAGTCTACATATAGTGCCTACTCTCCAAATCTCAGATAATGTTGAGTTAAAAAAATCCAATAAACTTGGGGTATATGAATTATCAAATTCTATGTTTTTCGTAATTTTTAAATGGAAATAGGAAGGAGCGATTCCTGATTAAAATAAGCTATGATTTATGCTGTAAAGAAAATTCATATTTTAAATTGTAAAAATCTGTTCGATGGATTAATTACAACGTCGGCTAGTTGATAACAAGTAAATTAGCTATTTATTTTTTCAAAAAGGATATATTTATTTTAAAACTCTTCTCACTGTCAATACACTTAAAATGCCATTCAAGATATCTTGATTAAATGTTTCTAACGTATACGTAAGCAACGTATTGTTTCCAGACTAAAATTCAACACCAACTTAATGGATCGTTTTCCTTTTCAACAGAAAATCCATACCTAACACACAACCCAGAAAAACAAGAATTTACTCAACAGATGATCATAGAAATCAACTAAAGAAATCGGTGTGTTCACTAAATCGATTGAAAAGGTAAGTCCATATTGTGAAAGAAGTGATTTATCACTTTAAATAATAGTATCTGTTTTGTAACTGTCGGTAATAAGTCTTTTCACTCTACGAATTATCGTTCTTCATTCTTCGTAATGATTAATGCAATGCAGTACAAAACTAATTGCATCGGGGTAGTAGGGACAACAAACCTAAATAAGACGATTAGTAACGAAATTGGCAACGTTTTGTTCATAGCCTCTAGAAATAATGGACAACAAGCAGATGGGGGATAATTTTCAATGCAACAAGGAGAAATTCCTTTATGCAATGCAATGATGTCAGCATCTTTCCCACGTTGGCGGGAAGACACCTGAACGAATTTAGGCACAAAAAATCAAGAACAGTGGTTTGTAAAGAGAAGTAGCACCTTTTTAAAGCAAGATTTGGGATAATACTACCAGGTCCTGGACTCGTGTTTGGCTTGAGCTGAGCAACACCTCTCTGGACATCATCCTCAGAAAAAAAGGTATAACAGGTTCATAGAAAAAACAGCTGACTGCTGCAGCCAAGCTATTAGAAGAATGATTGGAGACAGAGTTAAAATATTTGGCAAGTTTGTCGGCGATAAGTAAATCGTTACTAACAATTTTGTTCTTAATTTTAAGGGAGCAAGAATTTACATTTTTCTTTTCGTGTTAATATAAGCGAAAAGACGTTTTGGTGAAGTTCGGCTTTCTGAGAAAAGGTTTTGCTCGTAATCTGTTTCCTTTTACGAACAGAAGTAGTAAGGGCATTCTGTATACAAATTTGTAGTCTTGGTAGTTAACATTGATTCGTTTTTAAGATCGCGTGAAAACCATGGAGGCTGTTTTGTAAAATGTTTGAATATTTCGTACGTGTATTCTCTGAATCATGGCTACTGAGGTAAAACGTGGGTGGCATCCTTGCTAAGCCAAGCCAATCAATAATTTTTTTGGAACCATAAAATATATCTCGTTCCTGCAGCTGATTCACGATCTTCTTCAGAAAAGCTTAGTCTTAAGGATAAGATTATCATATACATATGCTCTGGAGAAAGTCAGGCAAATCATGATGAAGCATTTATCGGCCTACTAATAGTTTTTTTTTATCTTCCATAAAAACATTATCATCAATTTCTAGATTAACAGCCACAAACCAACATTCATATCAATTATGAGTGGGCAAATAACAGTGAAAGCACTATTTTTCTGTTTTAACAGATGTGATATAGAAAATAGTTTTCATCATGAGTGGATAAGGAGTCCCCCTCCTCATTTCCCCTACACCTCCTCTTCCATCCTTCTCCTACCTATCCTTCACTCTGTTACCATCCCTTTCCCCTCCTTCTACCTGCTCATTTCACTTCATTCCCTTCCTTTCCGTTCTATCCTTCCCCTTTTTAAACAGATAGCTGAATTTTAAACTGACTTCCCCCTACCACTCTATCCCCTTCCTCCTCTACCTAACCACATATTCCCTCCTTGTTAAATGTAGTTGAGATGAGTAGTTGAATTAAATGCTTCCCCCCATTTTCTTCTCCTCTATATCTTTCTCTTCATCCCCACCAATTACCTGCCCGTCTCCCTTCTTCTACCTACCCGTTCCCCTTTCTCTCATCTCCCCCTTTGAGACTGACAGTTGATTTAACAACTTCCTCCCGTACCTATCCACCCCTTCATGCCCTCCATTATCCATAGTGATCCATCTTCATGGTCGCTATATTGAACTACATTTAACTTCTGACTGGAGGAATAGATCAATAGCTTTTTATGAACTATTTTGGTTTATTGTATCCCTACTGGCGAATATTTTCCTCAGACGTCATATCTGGCACTGCCGTTGGCCTTAGGGTAAACACAGCAGATGCCTTCAGACTTTTTTTACGTGTAGAAATGTGCGGTGCGACCTAGAGTAAAGATATTTGTCATCCATTGCTGGTGTGTGCCTGTCACTATCCTCATTAACTTTTGAATCAATTGGCGATTCATTTAAATTTTCCGCATGCATTCTTTGCCCTATTTGTGGATTTTAGTTCATAAATAAGTAAAATCAGGCCAGTTACAACGAGGGGGAAATGGGGAGGACAAACCAGGGCCAAATACCGTTTGGGGGCCCCCAAACACAGTTCAGAGTAGTAAGGAGAAGGCAAAAGGCGAGTATTTGAGTCTTGAATCCCATAGGTTAACAGGAGGTACGCAAAAAACATGGAATCACAGACTCCGAAAAACCAGATACTAAGGCCACTCTAATGTTATTTCAATGGTTCAAATTAACATGCCATAGTTTCAACATGGGCTGATAGGTGTGGTAAGTAGTAGTGATGGGTCACTCACGTATTAAGATACTTAGGATATTAAAAAAAACATGGGGTATGCAAAAAACGTGGAATTACAGAATGCGACAAATCAGATACTAAGACCTCTCTAATGTTTCAACAGCAGTATTAATTTGTAGGTCGGGAAAACTAAGGGTATAGGTTGCCTCTGAGAATCAAAAAAACTCCACAAGATGCATAGAAAAACACAGAATTTAATTTTCAGCCAAGCTTATAGCCATAAGGAATGTATTTGGCTGAAAATTAAATCCTGTGTTTTTCTATGCATCTTGAGGGGCTTTTTGCTTGTCAGAGGCAACCTATACTCTTACCTATATTATTACAATGGATTAGTATATAAATGTGAGTACAGGAACTCCATAGGTTTAACATGGGCTGATGAGTGTGATGAGTAGTGGCTGATGGATCACGTTCTAAGCAACCTGCACGTGCACTGCCCGAGCTCTGACATTGGCTGAGTGTGGTAACTTGGACTGGAAGTTCACCCCTGGCTGGTTGAGAGTGGTGGTCATAGGCGTTGGTTTGAGTAGGAAGAGTTTTCTTCGATTCAAGGCCCACTGACAGGTTGCAACAGGTCTACTTGGTTTCTTGGTTGTAAGGCCCAGTGACTCTTTTTCCCGGCGTATTGAGTTAAAATTTTTAATTTTTTTTTGTTGGGAGAGGGGAGGTTTGTATGTGTGGGTGAGTGGCAGGGTGGTGAACGGTTGGGGGGAGTTGCACCCTTTCTCCACAAGCCCACCGTCACCCCCCTTTTTCGGGCGTGTTGAAGAGAAATACGTTATTGTATGCCTTACCAAGTGTATTTGTCCCAATAGACTTAGCATTGTAACCACCTCCACAAATATGACACTAACGAGAATTGCTTTAATTGTGTGATAAGAATTGTTCGTTTTTTTGGCAAATAGTTCTTTTAGCTTTTCCTTGGTTTATTTCAAATAACTGATTTATCAGTCGGAAGTGTTGTCATGATTTTTGTTCATTACAGCAGTATACCTTGCAACCACAGACCTTGATCACAGACCTCGCAACCACAGGGACGCATACGGCTTCGAAAATGTATTAATATTCGCGGTTTTCGACACATCAACATCAAAGGCAATTATTTTTTTCGAAAGGCAGTCTCATATTTTTCCGGCATAATCAGTCGTAATTTTGGGAAACGTTTAGAGAAATTCTCACTTTTCACTTATGCAGAATTTACTTTGTGTATATCTAGGTGAATGTTCGAATTTAAAGCCCAGTCCGGAACGACAAGTTGGCAGTAGGGGCACTTAACAACTTCAGCCATTAACTGGTAGAATTCTGCTTGAACTGTCATTCTGGGGTTTGGCCAAAAAATCTGGGGTCTATGATCTTCTTCTATAGATTAAGGAAAAACCCATCACCAAAATATAGTCTAAATCTAAAACTACCAGCTACTTTCTTAAATAAGGATACACGAGGGTAAATATATGAAGGAAAAAACATAATAGGCTCCAGATAGCTGCGTAGTAAATACTGTAAGGGCGGAGGAAAGAAAAGCCATTTAAAATCAGGACCAAACAACTTTGAATTTTGTCCCTTATGGACCCCCTAATGAATTTTGGGCCCCTCCTCCTGGACCAGGGTACCTTGCACTCTTTGCACCACCCCTAATTGTGGCGCTGTTTAAAATCTAAAAAGCTTTTAAGAGCTTGCCAGCCACTAATGCCCATTCCTATACCATCTTCTGACGAGTAGGGAGGAGTTTTCGTATAGGAGGTAACCGTAATGACGTGGAAAAAATGAAAGTCAGGCGGATGATGATTAAATCTAAAGGGCCATTATTATTCTGTGGCAATCGGATAGAGAGAGGAACCAGCTGGTGCCCAGTCGGTCTCGCCTGCCTCGAACTGTTGATGGGTTGGGGCGATTCATTTCATTTGTGCCAAGGTCAGATGCAATCCTTACTTTGTGTAACCGTATTGGCCTGAAAATTCAGACAGATTCAAGTGCTGCCGTGAAAACTAATAGTCATACAGAACCGATTACCCAAATTTCAAGTGTTTTAACATACTAACTTTATTTTCGAACGACAGTATGCAAATAGGTATTAATGATTCAAGTGAATAACTCGATAGCTAGTCATTGTTAATAAGTAAAGTAAATACAGTAAAGGCAGAAAAGTAAATAAGCTGGCTACAAATGGAAGGCTGACGACAAATTGTCTTTAGATTTTGACAATTTTATGAGTTCTAGAGTATTTGCTGGACGGTTGATGGAATGACTATGCTACATAAGGTACCCAAGACCTCTGATTGAGTGGTTTGGGTGTGATTACTGGCTTGCAAGATCAATTATTTGTGTGGAAAACTTGTGCTTTTTTTGACACTGTGGAGGTGGCCATTTTGACTGTAAATGTATTACCCTATACAAATTGTTGTGTGTGTAGTGGTGGTGCTCCATGAGTTTTTTTTCTTTTTTTCTAGAGTTTTGGGCTGGAATGATCCTATTGGTACCTCTGGTCCTTTTCCTCTCAAATTTTTGATTTTTTTTAACCTTATTCACTTTTTTCGGGGCATTTTTTTATGTTGAGCGAAAAAACATTAAAGCGGTTGCTGTCTGGCGAGGCAATTTGGAAACACCATATAAGCGTGCGTACTCTATCCGTTGTTTTAACTTTCGTGTTTCATACTATGGAATACTTTTGAAGTAATACCAGCACCGGAAGAGTTTTTGATAAAAATATAGCCTATAAAAGTGCACATGTAAAACAATAAAACACGAAGTTTCGGGGATAATTTGCACCCCGGTTTATCTAGTGTGGGTATCCGCTCAAAGGCTTCGTACACAAATAAAAGAACACAAAATCATGTTATGACAGACACATCCTAAAAAATATAAATTTTAAAAAGTTTAAAAACCAAGAACCTATGTATTGCTGGCCGAAACAGCAAATACAGTAGGGAGACCACAGCAAGACGACCTCTTCCCTGCGAGTGCAGGTAAGAAGTGAAGCCAGGTGGATCTCTCGCGCAATATATATCCAAAGTGAGCGGGGGGACTTCAAATTTCGAACTGGGATAGCCCCAAATGTCTTATTATGGGAACGTTTTCTTTCAAGTTTCTGTTTTCAGGTAATATGTGATTGTGAACAGATGGTAGATGTGATAAAATAACAAGAGTTTCAAGATTAATCCTGGCTCTCAGCTGTTTTTCAGTAAAAAGAATTGTTAAATTATTGACCAGTTATTGACCACCTTAATCCACCCATATCACCTACTGGGAATGGTGCAAAGCTTTCTTCTAGGCCATGGCTTGCCAATTGCACGCACATACATACACTTGATTTGTTTAATCCTGTTGATGGTGCCTTTAAAGTTGAAACCACTATACTGAGAGCTAAAATTGAGTGGGATGATTGTGATCAACATCTTATCGTGGGAGACTCTCATGTGTGTCACCTAAAAACTAATAGGCACAAACTATCAAGAACGTGGACCTATCCTGGATGTAGGGTCCAGCAATTGGAGTCAAAATCGAAGATTTCTTGCTTAACACTGAGCCGACCATTAACGTGATGATCTGTGCAAGATCTATCCATATTGGCTTCGATGATCCTGTAAAAATTGTTTTGAACCTGTAAGCTATTGCTGATAAAATTAGGTCGTGTAGGCCTCTAGCAAAATTAACCTTCATTGGGCTGTTTAGACACCTAAAAAAATCAGTGCCATGAGGACAAACTTGTCATGGAATGCAATGATCGCATAAGATTTCTGCATTAGATCAAATTGTAACTTTGTCGTTATTGACAATGCATTGCTTTCTAACAATAGGTTAATGTCTAGGTACGGTACTCATCTTACAAAATCAGGGAAGGTCATCCTTTTGAATGAAATGAATCAGGTGATGTCTGCCAGGTCCTCCAAAATAACTACGCAGAGGGGGTGCAATTCATCGGATAGCACACAAAGTATTGTTAATACGGAAAACTAGAGGAAACTAAAGGGGTACCCCCCCCCCCCATTTTTTTCTGGTCACGGACACTGTTACAGAGTCT
>JAHWFP010264240.1:0-14759 GCA_023313725.1 Lithobius niger | reverse complement strand
TTCGATCGCCCCCCCCCCCACCCCTTCTTTAGGCCAGTACGGTAGAGAAGTTCAGGGAGGTTGTTTGATTTTAGGGAGCACGAACTCGCTGCCCCACGACGATGAGAGGACTTTTGTGATAGATGTGGCAGTAACACAGAAAAAAACAATAAAAGCTGTGATTGTTGAGGTCACCTGTTGATTAAACAATGGTTCGGCTGGAATTTTAATTATCCGTATTAATAAAGTTGTCGGCTAAAGCCTGCTGGGAAACACTTGTTTCTTAATCCACCGTTTGAGAAACGACGTAAATATCTTAAGGGCCCCATAAAAACAATACCGTTTAGCATCATAGTAGTAATACATTGCGCAACGCAACTCAATGAATTCGTAAAACTCTCACGCACATGCGCACAAAAGTACGCATAAAATCAGAAGCTCCAGTGACGTCATTTGGCGGGAAAAAAAGATAATGAGGTCGGGAATGACCAACCTTTCCTAATACTATCGTTCCACTCGACCTTGTTACGAAATGAAAGTTGTAAATTAGGCCTAAACGCTGACAATTACGCTTAAAATGTAAAATAAGCTTAAAAGTTAACACATTTTTAACGGGCAATTCTGATGGTTACTGTTTTTAGATTATATAATAGAGATAGCTGTTGCAATGCATGATAGAGAAGTGTGCGTCACTATTGGTAGTGGCAGAACTGCACAGAAGACCGGATGCGACTAGTTAGTCGCTGTAGCCGCTTGTTTTTCTAAATATGAGTACAATAGCACGTTGCGTAATTAGAAGTTCGAATTCGCATTTTTTAACCTTGAATTGTCCCGGCAGTCTTCAGCCTATTGTGGTGAAAATTGGAATTTGGTCGATAAACTCAAGTAAAGTTACCATGTGCTAAATTTCGTGTAGTCGGGTGCAACCGTTTTCAATTTGTTTCAAGTAAACGGGTGGACCCATGGACAGACGAACGGAACGAACTATAGGATTAGGTACTCCTCGCTTTGCTAAACGGGCATAACAAAGCGATTTCATTGCGCAACAGGGGTGAGGGCGGACTGAGGGCCAATTTTTTCTTTTTCAGTTTTGTATCACTCCAAACTGTACCAGACAGGCTGATTCTAGTCACATGTCTTATCTTCCCGCACAGTGCACCATAAGAGCACAAACTAGTAATTAACAGGCAATTGAGGTAGTTTTTTAAAGGATAAATTTTGTTAACGGGCAAATACATCCATTTTGACATGCATGCTTTACTTTTGGATCATTTACACAATAACTAAACACATGAATTGCGGTAAGAATAAATTACGTACGTCCGATACAACAATTTAATTATTGCATCACCAAAACACGACACGGAGACCGCCATTGTTTTGCTGGAACGCGCAGAAATTAATGCCGACTGATGTCACTCTTCGATTTCGACTCGGAGCCGATTGAGATAGCTCTATTGGCTGTGAAAGCTTGAGCGTCTGACGGCCTTAGCTGGCCACTACAACTGTCGGCCAGCTAAGGCCATCGGACACTTGAGCTCTCACAGCCAATAGAGCTATCTCAGTCGGCTGTGAGTCTAAATCGAAAAGTGACATCTGTTGGCATTAATGTCTGCGCGTTCCAGCAAAACGATGGCGGTCTCCGTGTCATGTTTTGGTGATGCAATAATTAAATTGTTGTATTGGACGTACGTAACGTATTCTTACCGCAGTTCTTGTGTTTAGTTATTGGGTAAGTGATCCAAAACTAAAGCATGCATGTCAAAATGGATGTAATAGCCCTTTAAATATAAAATCTTAAATTTTACTGTGGCAAGCTGACGCAACTCGATAACTCAACTCCTATGCTGTAGAGAGATTTTGCTTTGCTTATAGGCGCATTTCGCCTGCCTTATAACAGCCAAGCGCAGATCGCCTTCGCGCATTTTACCATCGCTAAGGTCAACTGAAATAGTAGCTGCGTTCCTACGAAACAGCAGCAAGTTAAAGATTGTGTCGTCACAAACCGGAATGATTTTCGTATTTTAACATCACAATTTATAATTTTTTAGGCTAGTATATTATAATTTTTCTTCGGCGATCTATTGGCATAATTAATTTTAATTTTTACCGCATTAGTCTTTCAGATTTTGGTCTCATAGTAATTATTCGCAAACGATTAAAATTAGTACATGTGCACACGCAGATGAAACTTCAAGGTTACTGGAGGCGCGCAACGGATCATATACTTTTTTTACTGTGTTCAACAAGTATATGATCCTTTGCGCGCCTCCAATAACCTTATGATCCTTTGCGCCCCCAATATTCAACAGGAAATCACCTAGACGCCACATTTAAAAACGGATTTTAGCAAGGAAATGACTAAGGGTAAATAAATAGACCTTCGGGGGCCGTACTTGATGTGGAGGGTCGAGAAAAAAAATACGTTGGGAGGAATGTCCCTTTAAAGACCGTGCCAAGGCAGGGATTGGTGATACAATCGCTACAATTCGGTCACGTTCGGCGTGATTCCACAGTTATATTATTACGGTTTTTTTTTTCCCCGGCGTTTGTTGTGTTTCGCTCAACATAAACGTCAACACTAATGTCGAACGCGAAAAATAGAAACGCGGCATTCCAGGCATTTTTAAAAGTTTTTCAAGTACGTTTCCAAGCCTGGTATTTTATTTTCATTTTGCAGGATATTTCCAGGTTTTCAAGACCCGTTTGAACCATGTACACTGACGCCTGAAGAAGAGCTGAAAAACTACAACCAATTTACAGTTTGTTATGTTTCAGCTACAATAAAGAAAAAAACGCGATGAAAACGCGATAAAAGAAAATAGCAAATATCTAATTTTCAACTTGCATCAAATTAAAAAAAAAAATTACTTTAGCTTCCACTAAAGCCCCCACACCACGAACCCGGCTGGGGAACTAATTTCCCCGCCTCCCCATCCCAATCCCCCTTTCCCCACACGCCAACAGGAAGCGACCAAACGTATACCAACCTGTTCGCTGTCGCCCTTTGAACAGGTCTCACTCGTGGTCTGTCCATCTTCATAAAGGACAGCTTTTATTAATAAAGATCATACGGAGGTCTGATGATACTGATAGCTACTGATGCATATTTAATGGCTCCAATGATTAAAATAACAAGTCGTTAAATACATCCTTATTACGATGTTATAAAAGAGAAAACACTCCCAAATCAGCTAAAGTGCGCGGAGACGGAAGAAGACACGGACGGAATAGGTGGAAAGTTTTAAGAAGACTTGTCATTTGGTTCAATTACAGTCACTCACGTTGGCTTACAAAGCATTTCCGAGCTGGAAAAATTTTCGTTACGTGTTCCCAGAGCACTGAATCGTCACGCAGATTATCAGCGTGAACACTACTCGGTAATCGACAGCCCGAAGACTGCCACACTGTTTCGCTATCGCCGCCAATTGATATAATCTGACAACGAAACAATGTCTGAGGTAAGTGAGTTACTATTTTGCTTCACTGAACAAAAAATGGTTTCGCCGTTTACGAAAAAAACATTAGAGCTCGTATCCCCACACTCACATCCGTAAAGGTACACGAATAACAATAGATTAGAGTTCACTCGATTCCAATACCAGGGAACAAGGACTGTTTTTGACATCATCAGAAAGAAAGTCTGTTTCGTATATGTGTATTTTGAGTGCGTTTATTGTGAAACAGGCAGACTCTTAGTTAAAGCACATTTTTGCCTGTGTTTGTGTTTGAAGGTCGTTGGAGGTTGTTATTTCTATTTCGTTTAAGTAATTACGTGTTCATTTTGTGTATGCATTTTTATCTTTCAATTTTGTAGCGTTTTGCTGATTATGGCGTCTATTTTGTGTGTGTTTGTGGGTTTACGTTTTGCGAATTGGAGTTCAAAGTATAGTTCGTTGCGTTCGAGTGAACTCTAACCGTTTTTATTCATGTACCTTAACTGCTGCGACTATACGGATACGAGCTCTAATGTTTTTTTTTTCTAACCGGCGAAGCCGTTTTTTGTTCAGTTAATTTGTTGGGTTTTTTCGCTTCCTTGTTATTGTAATTGCTATACGGTCTGGTTTATCATGTGTCCACTGTCCACCGATTTTTGTTTTCGAAAAAGCGGAACATTAGAAATGCATATTCATGTTCAGGTTCCGCCCATATTCGTCCCATGATTATTATTTAATGGCAAGTCACTATCGTGTGTCTAGATTTAGCATGTGTCATATTCTAAATGAGTACTTGATTCTGAATTGTTGCAGTATCATGGCAAACAATCGCGGAAACAATTCAACTGGCTTCCCGAAGCCAGCATTGAAGAAGTAAATAAGTCACTCAGTCATGTCGGCCGCCCAATTTTGAAATTTAAGACTTCGCACCCTATGGTTTAAAACTTGAAGATTTAAGGAAAAATCAATACCATTTAATTTTGGTTCTCCACAACGAGCTAGCTAACTCAAACAACGACAATGTTACTTTCCCGGCACCCGACCGTTGTTGCATCTTGTTCGAGTGAGCTATAATCCGATATTGAGCGCTTCGCCTATTGTTACCCTATTGTTACATGTTGCAGCATTGTAACATTTTGACATTGTTAGCCGCTCCGCCTCCTCCTCCTCATCCTCGGGAAATCCAGGGCCCCGATAAATAAATATCATTCTTTCCTTCTCCTCCTGTTAGACTTATGGCGGGCGCGTGGTCTAGGGCCAAGGCCCCAATAAATCATACTTGAATCCTCCTCCTGTCCATTTTCTGAAAATTTTCGTGCGCAAACGAACTGTAATAACCGTCAAAAACAAGACTTGTTAAGGATTACCACTAAGTTTTCCACTTATTTTCTTGTTTTTAGATTTGGAACCGTTGACAAATCACGTAAGACCTGGCCAGAAGGGTGTAGAACAAATCTGTTAAAATATGTTATTTTGGGGAAAGGGGGAGTACGACGAAGTGTTACGTAACACACTAATTTTCGTAAAACTATTTTTCGCTAAACTTTTTCTTTACTTTTTCACTACAGACGTCAATGAGTAATTTACGAAATTGCAAATGAAATATTAGGGCGACACTCTGGATATGCGGTTTGTAAAAATACCACTATAATTGTGACAGAGTTTGCGATAGCCCAATATATATTTACTGGCATCTGAACTCCAATGTGGGCCACTTTAAAGGGATATACCTCCCAGCGCCATTTTTCTCGATCCTCCACATCAAGTACGGCCCAAAAGGTCTATTTACTTACCGTTAGTCTTTGCCTTGCTAAAAATCCGTTTTAAAATGTGGCGTCTAGGAAATTTTCTGTTGAATATTACTAACTTTATTTACGTTCGTCCCGAACATAAATGATGCATCGCGTGCCTACAATGACCTTGGAAGTTTTATCTGTGTGTGCGCAGTATTAATTTTAATCGTTTGCCAGTAATTACTATAAGATCAAAAATCTAGAAGGCTAATGCAGTAAAAATTAAAATTAATTATTCCAATAGATCGCCAAAGCAAAATTATAAGACACTAGTCTAGAAAATTACAAATTGTGATTTTAAAATACAAGAATCATTCCGGTTTTTGACGACACAACCGATGGGTTCACGGTGGCTGGACTATTAGGCGCAATGCCAACTGAGACAGTAGCTACGTTTTTCGCTGCGAGGAACGAAGTTACCGTCTCAGTTGACCTTAGCTGTGGTAAATACGCGGATGTGATCGTCGCGTGGGTGTTGTGAGGCAGGCGGAAGGTTGTAAGGCAGGCTGGATGTTGCTTTTAATCTTGATTTCCCGCGCCATGTTGTCTGTGCAATTTTGTGGTCCTTGATCAAGCGGTGAGCTCTATTTACGCTATTAAGCTAACCCTTCTATGAGGACACATTGCGACTATTCGAGCTGGAAAAGTTACTAAAAATAGAAATAAAAATAGAAATAGACGATGCACGGGCATCCACCCACCCAAATGCCCAAGTGACAGATGTTAAGTGAAAGCGGTACCACCATTATGATAGTTGTTTTTGCCGCATGGGGCAGGAAACCGGAGTACCCGGAGGAAACCCTCGTGCAACGGATGGGAAGCAACCGGAGAAGACATGTACACTTCCCTTCACCAGGATCAAACCCAGGTCTGTGAGAAGCCAGAGATGTACAGCTGGGACCAAGACCCCTATCGAATCTGACGCCCCACAGTGCTCGCAGCTATCCGTATGCCTACTCCCCTGCTTTTAACGATATCGCAACGCATGATGGAGTCAGATTCTACCGTGGTTTTCCGTTGGTGACCACGAGTTTTAATCCATAAGAAATAAACAGACATAACGGAAACTTCATGGTCGAAACAACCGGAGAAGCGACGTAAGCACTGACCTATGCATTACCTGTCGAGAAGCCGTGGGCAAATTTGGCGTGTACCTGGCATTCAAACTGCTCCACCTCCCGACTGTTCATGATACGTGTGCCGTGTTTAGGCTATGCTGAGCACATTTTCATGTTCGCAGCATTCAACACACAAAAAAAAATCATTCTATTGTTTTGTATACTTTGGAAGGCCAACTTTAAAACGGTTTCGGTAACTGTAGCGGGTTCAGTTTTAACGAAATAAGAGAAGAATGAGACATTGTTTTCGTTTAGAACTCGTAAGTTTTTTGTACAACTCTCACGGCAACCGGGTAAGAGAGAACGCGGCACGTGCACGCAGCGCCATCTAAAAATAACGCTACATCGTGAAGATAGTTTTTTTTTTCATCCACAAGATGTCAGACTTCAACTTGTAATCGTAGCCCAGCAAAACACGGAAGACTGAACGGTTTGCTGACTAGCATAGATTTGGACTATGGTTCTAAATATAGCGGGAAATAAGCAAAAAGGTAAGAATACGTGTTAAAGGTACATTCCTCCCAACGCCATTTTTCTCGATCCTCCACATCTTGTACGGCCCCAAAGTTTTATTTACTTTCCGTTAGTCAATCCCTTGCTAAAAATCCGTTTTAAAATGTGGCGTCTAGGAGATTTTCTGTTGAATATTGGGAACTATATTTACTGTATCCTGCACGTATATGATCCTTTGCGTGCTTACAATAAACATCTGTGTGTGTGTATGCATGTACTAATTTTTAATCGTTTGCTGATATTTACCATGAGATCAAAACTCTAAAAGACTAATGCGGTAAAAATTAAAATTATTTATGCCAACAGATTGCCGATGAAAAATTATAAGATACTAACCTAAAAAATCATAAAGCGTTATGTTAAAATACGGAATTCTTTTCGGTTTGCGACGACACATTTTTTTGTGTTTATGCTGTTTCGTCTACTACGCCCAAGGCCAACTGAGAGAGTATCTGCGTTCCACGCTGCGAGGTTCGCAGCTACAATCTCAGTTGGCCTTGTATTACTATGCCGAATTGCGCGAAACAGAGCGATGGTAACATGCGAGGATAGCGATCTGCGCGTGGCGTTATAAGGCAGGCGGAATGTACCCTTAATATCCTTCTTTCTCCTTGAACCTGCACGTGGTAATCATAATTTTTTATTACAATCTGCAACCTTGTAATATTTTTAATACAAGTCTTAAGTCAAGGATTGACAGTTCAAGATAAACTTTAATTGTAACCTTGAAATCGCCAGGTTGTTAAGAGTAGTTGTCTAATGATTATTAAGTTCGTTGAAGATTGTTCCTAGGAGCTGATAATGAAGAGACGGTAAAATGAGACAGACGAAACAATATTGACACAACCAATTGCAATCTTGTATTTAAGAAAGCAAACTTACTTAACGGACGTACAACAGGCCGTCAGCCGGTCGGTGGGACGACAGGATTATATCAGTTATCCAGGTAAATTTGTAGAAAACATCCCTTCAAACCCATTTTGGTAAAAAAAAAAAATTAATTTTAAGACGCAACGAAAGCTGCTATTTGCGCGAAATTTCACGAAGTCTTAATTTTACAGCGTTTCGAAACCGAAAATCGGGTTAAAGAAACCGAATTCAGATCGTGAGCTAGATCCAATCAAGTAGGGAAAAAAATTATTTTTTTAAGGTCTTGGTTATGCGCGAAGTTTGCTGGTTAATCTAGACACATGCTAGTGTGTCGCCACCAAGTAGTATATTAATTGATATTGTTACTGCTATTGTTAACTTTTACATGTGCATGACTACAGACGTAAAATTCCTCCAGAAAAAAAAAACAGAGATGAAAATAAGACAGTGTAACCTTTGGTACGTTCACCATCGTACGAAAGTTGTGATATCGACCTAAAACCAAAGCTGGTATAAGAGAACCGCCAAGCTTCCCAAAAGGGTCGGCCTTTGAAAGAAGTGATGTCATTCAACCAAGGAAAGGGCCGCCAAGGTTAATCCGATTAGTCAAGTTAATCCCACCGAATAATACTTGGACGTTAAGTGAAAACTTGAAGATTGCTACCGCGAGTAGTAATATTATAGTTTTTATTTAACTTTAGAACTATTGGTCGGTGCGCTTAATTTGGCTAATAGGGTTAACCTTGGCGGTCTTTCCTTACTTGAATGATATCACTACTTTCAAAGGCCGACCCTTTTTGGAAACTTGGCGGCTTTTGTTATACCCGTTTTGGTTTGGGGTTTAGAGTAAACACACGTTCCGGAACCGAAAATCGGGTTAAAGAAAACGAATGCCGATTGTGAGCATAGGATTAAATAGGAAAACAATTAATTTTTTTTTTAAATTAGATCTTGGTTATGCGCCAAGTTTGCTGGTAATCTCGACACATGTTAGTGTGTCGCCGCCAAGCACGGAAATTAATTGTAAATATTAGTATTAAACGAAGAGACACATGGAATCGACATTGTGAACAGCCAAGAACGACAAGTAAGCAGCAGTTATGACGAAATGTTTTCTGTGACTTCGTGAGCTTGGGATTTGCACCCGGTAATTTGGATTGGGCTTCCGATGTATTCTACACTATTATAATTGTTGCTGACTTGCAATGAGCTAACTAACAGTCATCTAAATTGTTGCCAACTTTTAGTCGTTCAAAAGGTTGGATCTATCGCAATTTTTCAGTTTAATACTAACATTTACAGCTAACTTCCTTTCTTTAACTGGCCATACGCCTTCGATTTGTGAAAATTGTATATTAATTATTAAAAATGCACCGTTGTCAAGATTGATCTCTTAAAAGCCGCAAAGTGCACAAGTTTATAGTGAACCACAACGTTTCGGGCCTAAAATCGTAACCGTTTTCAAGAAAACAGATTATAGCTTCAATTTGTTTGTTTGAAAACGTCTCCGATTTTGAGTTAAACGAAGAAACACACAGGTGAGCAGCAATTATGGCAACAAAAAAAATGGCGATGTGTCGTCGGGAGCACGGGAATTGAACCCGGGTCTTTGAATTGGGACTCCAATGCACTAGATCACTATGATGGCTCGATAATATCATAATTGCAGCTAACTTCTCATCTGAATTAACGTGTGACGTCAGCAGGTTCCTGAACTCCAGACTGCAACTCTGGACAAACAGCTTAAGGATACAACGAGGTGCCGGACTAGACTACACGAAACCCAAATTCCCATCATTACGTCAATTTTTGACCAATTTGATATTCCAAGATAGCCTACCATTTTAATCGCCTCAACGAGATATTTCTATTGGTGAAAGAGCCAAACCAATGGAGCAGTCGTATTAATGCATATTCGTTGCGGAGCTCGCATCTGGGGCCCGTCGTATAGTTAGTTGCATGGGGGAACTGGAGGTGAAAGAAATGACACCATGCTTGGACAAGACTGTGCAGGACGACACGTTATGGAGAATGGGAGGCGAAAGGTGGTAGTAAAGTTGGAGAAAGACGGCAGGTGACAGAATTGATTGCTGTCTGGCCGTTGGTATATTGGTTCAGGATTAGATTATAGAATGCTCGTCTGCCTAATCAAATTAATTGACAAATATTCGTTAATGAGATGGGGGCTTTCACGTTTCACTTAATTCAATGCCATCTCATTAACTATGATTTGTCGACTAATCTTTGACAAAGTGGGCGAAAATTCAAACAGCTAATCCTGGGACTGTTAGAGCTAATTTCTAATGTAGTTCGTTGCGGCGAACCATAGGCGAGCGTCGACAGACAGGGATAGCCAATCAAAACGAAGCAAATTAATGTGCTAAGGCGAGAATGTTCATTCTTTTAACGGCAGCAATGGAAAAGGGGGAAGCATGTTCATTCTTCACATGGTAGCAATGAAAATAAGCAAGCGTGATCATTTTTGACACGGTGGCAATGAAAATGGGCGAGCGGCTGGTAATGTGCAGGGTAATGTCACCATGTTTTATTGACGGAAAACTCTGGCCAACTGCTCCCCAACAGGGGGCGAGCATCTGCATTCTTTGCACGGCAGCAATAAAAACGGGCGAGCGGTTGGCGATGTGAAGGGTAATGTCGATTAGCAGTAGTAATCAGTAACAAACGAAGTATTACGACACGTATTGTTGACAGAAAGATCTGGACAATCAAACTCTCGGCTCAAATACAAACAAACACCATTTCGACAACAGACGGCAAAGTATGACAACGTGGGTTCCTATACTAGACCAACCCGGAATTCGCTTGTGCTAAATACTGAAAGACTTACGTCCGTATCTGGTCAATCGAGAAAGAGGGCATTTTGGAAGCATAGGAGTTGAGTTGTGTTTGGGTAGATAAGCAACTTGACTAAACCGGAAGTGTAAGAGCTCGGCATCAAAAGACGTACCGCCACGCCAATCGGCACGCGCGGCCGCGTGATCGGAAATTTACACCCAACGCACTAGGTTTAATCCCTCTAAACCATCTTTCAACATGGCGGAGAAAGCAGACGACGCCTAGTATAACGCTGTACTCAACTGGTATAACGGTACTAAATTAGATTTAGTATTTTTTTTCAATTTTTCTGCTGCTACGACATTTTAACTTAGTTAAACTTACTGTTGACACAAGAAGAATATTCATTCTACACCAGTTTTCTTGCAAATATCATGCATTCATAAGCACCCCGTCTCGTGTTACAAAAATACGATATTAACTTCCCCAACAATCGGCGTAAAGGTTTCGTTCGACTGTCAAACTTTGTTACAAAACACAATGGCACCTACGCCTGGCAATATAACAATCTCTTATCTTACCTACGTTTGATACATCATAAACAACGTAGTACAGGGCGTATTTCACAGAAAATTCCACCCCTTATTCCATTCGTCGACGAGCGGATCAACTGCGATACTTCATGGCGGCTTGGTCAGGCGGAAGTAGCAGACGCGCTTTGTATTCTGGGTACATTCATGAGTCACGCTTGCCATCGAAGACTACGCACTTCGGCTGTGCAGTGAGCTGGGAGTTGCTTATCCACCCAAACACAACTCAACTCCTATGAACAAACTAAGACAAGGTTAGATTACAATCCTTACAATCGGTCCCAAGATAATGTACGGGTTTACACTGTTGCTTTCCGTATCGTACCAAGGCAATTAAAGGGACACCCGGCCCGCCTTATGACATTCCGCCTGCCTTTTCACAGCCACGCGCACGTTCATCCGCGCATTTACAGCGCCAAGGTCGGCTGGGGTAGTAGCTGCGTTCCTCGCAGCGAGGAACGTAGCTGCTGTCTCGGTTGGCTTTGGGAATAGTACGCGAAACAGCATCCAGTTAAAGAATGTGTCGTCACAAACCGGAATGATTCTGTATTTTAACGTCACAATTTATAATTTTCTATGGCTAGTGTCTTATAATTTTGCTTCGGCTATCTATTGGTTTAATTAATTTTAATTTTTACCGCATTAGTCTTTTAGATTTTTGATTTTCATGGTAATTATTAGAAAATTAGTACGTGCACCCAGAGATGAAACGTCATGATTATTGTAAGCGCGCAAAGCATCATATACTGCGGGACGCAGTAAATAAAGTTAACAATTATTCAACAGAAAATCTCCTAGACGCCACATTTTAAAACGGATTTTTACCAAGGGATTGACTAACGGTAAGGAAATAGACCTTTGGGATCGTACTTAATGTGGTGGATCGGGAAAAATGGCGCTGGGAGGAATATCCCTTTAACGCCGTTTAATGTCAGGTATTGTTGACATTAAACGACATTGGTTCTCTGGAGGAGGCAGATCGTAGTGAAAGGAGCAGGCATAGCGTCGTTGAAAGGAGCTTGGGCAATCATGCTACGGGCTCAAGGTGAATCCTTACAACAGTAGTCAAGCTAAATGTTGGGAGGGCGGATTCCTTTGGCCTAAAAATGGCGATTTTTTTCTTAGCAGCTACTGCATTTTTTAGCAAGTGGAATCCTTATCCTACTACAGATTTACAACCTTAATGTATGTTTCGCAGCGTATGGGATGGCACATACAGACAGAAGTTGTTGCTCGGCTAGGGTTGGGTGTCTTCACTTACGTGTGCAGACCAAAAGAAACGGCGCAATACGGGCTGAACAATAAGAAGGGTTCCCACCACACTGGACAACCTGGGAAACTCAGGGAATTTTCTGATTGTTCACAAAACAACATGGAAAACTCTAGAGAATTTAAACCATGTTAACCCAGAATTTTCTGATTATTCACTTAAAACTCAAGGAGTTTAAACCATGTTAACTCAGGAAAAACTCAAGGAATTTTCTGATTTTTTCATCAAACAAAGCCCCGCCACATTTACTTCAAGCGTAGGCCTAAAGTGCATTAAACACATTATGTTAGAAGACAACGCGGTGAAAAATGTTAGCCTTAATGCTTCTATACTGAACCTTGAAAGTTCGTTGAATCGGTCTATTCTTTTACATTCTGTCATTCCTACAAAAAAGTAAAACTGTTAAAATGTGTAAAAAATGATGGCCGTCCTAAAATTACGTAAATAGACTGACAATTAATGTCAACTACTCTGGAAAACCTGGGTAACTCAGAGAATTTATTTTAATATTTTGGTGGGTATGTTGTAAAAGTAACAATCCTTATGCTGCAAAACATGTATTAAGATTTCGTTTGCTGAAAATTGCAGCATTAGCATACCAAAAAGAAAAAAAATTGTGCATTTCCAGGCCTAAGAAAAATCCGTTCTCCCAACATTAGCTTGCCTAAAGACGCCATTGTTGTTGTTTTTGTATGTTTTTTTTTTTTTTTAATTCCAGTATACCCCTTGCAACTATGTCCTACGACTGGTTCCAAGCGCCAGCTCCGCAGACAATTGCTTCTACCATGGTCCGTCGATCCAATTACCTTCACATCGGCGGACCATGCTTCTATACTCTACATACGGTTTTCTTCTGTGAAATTGTATGCGAAGTGGACAAGTGCTTAGAATAGAATCCAAGCAATTTTCTTAAAAAGTAAAACTTTGACGTAACAGCAGGAAATTTGGGTGGAATTTCGGTCGGAAAAAAAGTTCTCGCCGAGAAGCCTCCCGTTAGAATCGGCCACTCGGAGCTATAGCACCCGGCGCATACATACCCTTGATATTTCGGCTCTGCAACCCAGGCAGAAGAGGAGGAGATAATGAGGATCCAGATATACAACGCTTGAAATTAGGCCAAGGAAACTGATCTAACCTAACAAAATATCTTTTCTACACTTCTCTACAAACAGCACTGGAGGTGCAAAAAATTTAAATTAAGGGAAGATACGTTAAATCAGGTTGTGTTGTCCTGTCTAACAGGTATGCAAAATATTCTGGATACGCAATGCTCTGGGACGCGTAATTTCATGGGAACCAGCTAAACTGGCGTACATTCTACCAAGCTCTGCAAGCTCTTTGTTAATTCAGACAGTGTAATCCGGGGATGCCCTAGGATACAATATATCCCGGATGCGCAATGCCTTTAAATACGTAATATCGTGGTAACCAGTTCTGGGACCTCTATAGTTTTTTTTAATGGCCGCTCTTTGCCCACTGTTTTTTTTTTCTTTTGTGATATTTGGCGTTTCCGTGATTGAATGATATCACCACGTTCGAAGGCCGACCGTTTTTGGAAACTTGGCGGCTTTTTTTCTACCAATTTTGGTTTTGCGTGGACACGAGCAACAATGTACCCACAAACGTAAAGATTGTCATTTTTCTTCGCCTTTTGCTTCACGCCAAATTTTACGTGTTGAACGTATGAATCGTTGTTGCAGTTATTCGTCATGTTAGGGCATTTTTCTGTCAAGCCTTAGCATCCATTCTATTGAACGCATTGTCTGCTTTCTCGTTTACGACGATAGGTCTTCTTCAGCTGCAGTGCCCAAAGTCATTGCTAACCATGTGTGCATTAATCAAAAACGAAAGTTAAGAGTTTCTTATCAGTATGGACTTAACCATGCGCAATGGTTGTTTGCCGTGACGTCACCATGATTTAGCCAATGACGAACGAGAACAACGGCTGTTTGGCCGTCTGATTGGACTAGCCCAGTCTCGTGATATGCACGTCACAGCAAACAGCCATGGCGCGTGGTATAGTTCTGAGTACCAGGTCGGAAACACAATAGGAAATAAACTACGGTATAAAACCGGAGGCGCGGCACCTTTTCCGTGCTAATAACAAAACCCACGAGGGTGAAAGAACCGGAAAGTTACCGCAATCAAAGTAGCGATATTTGAACAAAAATTGAATAGAGCTAGCAAGAAGTCACCAGTTCTTAGTACTGTATATTTACGGTTATTTGTTTTTATTATGGTGTCCTAACTGCAGCGAACATCTCCGACATGACATTAGAAAGCGCATGACATGTAAATATATATTTTTTATTTTTTATTTTTGCAGGGTGACAATCGGATCGCTGACCAAATGAAGGAAGCAACGTTTGACGCCATCTTGGAGAAGGCAGGAC
>JAHWFP010264230.1:0-12772 GCA_023313725.1 Lithobius niger | reverse complement strand
TATCGATAAAAGTGTTATGTCATTGATCTGGAAGAGATTGTCCTGCCAGTTCGAATCCGGGTCATTCCTCTCCTTTAAAACGTACGGTACGTGCATAAATGTAGCTTACTGTGCTACGTTACGTATATTGTATATAGTATATGGTTTTTGCTGTTTTGTTTGTTTTCTTTTCCTTTTTTTTATAATTTACAGCGATTCGTGTGTACCAAAGACCACACCAGTGGTCCTCCCGCCAAGTTCAATTGTCAGACGTCATTGTTAGAAAGTCATTGTTCAATTCCTGCATTGCTGCATGGCGGCCACTAGCTTTGATACTTTAAAGGGACACCCGGTCTGATTTATAACAGCCAGGCGCAGATTGTCATCCACGCATTTACTAGCGCCAAGGTCAGCTGGGGCGGTAGCTGCATTCCTCGCAGCGAGGAACGTAGCTGCTGCCTCGGTTGGCGTTGGCAATAGTACACGAAACAGCATCAAGTTAAAGATTGTGTCGTCACAAACCGGAATGATTCTCGTATTTTAACATCACAATTTATAATTTTCTAGGCTAGTGTCTTATAATTTTGCTCGGCGATCTATTGGATTAATTAATTTTAATTTTTATTGCATTAATCTTTTAGATATTTGATCTCAAGGTAATTATTACCAAATTGGTAAATGCACACACAGATGAAACTTCATGGTTATTGTAAGCACCCAAAGCATCAAATACGTTCGGGACGAAAGTCAATAAAGTCCCCCTGTATTCAACAGAAAATCTCCTAGACACCACATTTTAAAACGGATTTTTAGCTAGGGATTGACTAACGGTAACTAAATAAAACTTTGGGGCCGTACTTGATCTGGAGGATCAGAAAAAATGGCTCTGGGAGGAACATCCCTTTACCTGAAACCAAAGCTGAGCATATTTCACGATGATGAGGATAAATACCTTTCAAGCGAAACGGCTTGAAAATTGTTGAAAATGGGCAGTCTTTGTGCCCTGAGAAACAATAGTTGTATTTGAATGAAGTGCATAAACTGTTTCAATGTGATAAAAGTGCGTGAAAATCGTTGACTGCTGACTACTACAATATATACTGACTAATTCCGTTCAAATAAAATAATTTATGTGACAGATAGGAATTAAATTTGGTATTCAACACCCTTTTAACTCCAATATGTGCCTTTTATAGTTTGACTTTTGGGGAGGCAGTAACTAAAACGACTGCAATCATTTGCTATGAAATGTCCCTGTGTGTTTGGAAACCGCCACTTGTGATCAAACTAATCAGCACTTTTTCTTAGTTGACAAGTAACAATGCAAACTGACCACCAGAAATAATCAGCAACACGAACATTGTCGATAAAATTGATGTGCTACTTACTGTTGACGGTTGAATGCAAATCAGCTAATGATTCCATTTTTATGATTAAAGTCCTCACTCCAGTAAAACTAAACAAAATTAATATCTACGTTCCTCTTCAATGTTTTTCGACCAAACTTGGCCAGATAGTAGATAACTGAGCGTTGGCAAAAGTAAGATGCCACCAGAAAACTGCAAACCAAGTGGTACCTGAAACAACACCCACAAGGGTGGGAGAACCTGCCAAATTGCAGCCAATCAAAGTAGTGATATCGAACAAAAATTGCTGCTACCAAGTTGCTACAGTAGTTGCCAACCTAATTCCACCGACTGTTACTTCACACGTTAAATGAAAAACTTGAGCATTGCTGCTGGTTGTAGCAATGGTTCGGTTCTTCATTTAACATGTGAAGTAATAGTCGATGGGATTAACTTGGCAACCTTTGATCTAATTCTCGGTGGGATTAGCTTGACAACTAATGTAGCAACTTGGTGGCAGCCATTTTTGTTCTGATATTACTACTTTGCTTGGCTGAAACTTGATGAATGCTTTCACCCATGTTTGTGTTACTTCTGGTGTCTGGAGCCAGGAAACGAAACCCTCAGATTCTATCTACGACGACCTTGTGGCAGGTAATGGAATATGAAGTGACACAGCATGGACACTCCGACATCCTACGGCATGTATGTGTTCATGTGTATATTTGGTTTACGCGGAGAAGTATAGACGAGCAGCATGATGATGGGCTTACCCAGTCATTATGATGACCAATCCAAAGACAGCTAATTAATGTTGTATGGCTAAAAAAAAAGGGTGAAGAGTAGGCAGCACGATTGGTAGTGTCTATTACATAATAACATTATATAATAAACAAATATTACGACGAGCATTGTTGACCAAAATCATTGAGATATCATGCTCTGTATCCCAACAGAAATATTAACCAATGCGACAACAAACCAGTCAGTGTGACAACATAGCTGCCTACTATACTGGCGCAGCTAGTTTATTTACAATATCATTCATTTGATATTATCCAAATACTATTAATGTGTCAATATTACACTAATTTCCATCCTCACGAAAGCTACTGAGAACTCACGGGTTCGATATGAACAGGCTGTTGAAATGGGTCACTATTGAAGAGTAATTGAGGTATAACTAATGATACCCTCAAAATGTAGCTTTACGCTCTAGTTTCCCCAAAAAATGTAGTTTTATGTCGTTGTCATCTACCCTTGAGTGGCCATCCATCATGCACATGACGGTACACCTCAGAAAGAATATGGTCATTAAGGATAAGCTTTTCGAGCTGGTCACTCAGAATAGGCAGACTCAGTATTCTGTAAATGCATAACCGTAGTCTACGTTTGTTTCATTTTAGACTCATCATATGGCAAAGGCCAGCATGATTAAAAATGTTAGTATTGGATTAAGCTTTCCCTGGTGATGTTGAAGCTCAAAATTATAGGCATTTAAATACGGCGCCCTGAAATGCTGGATGCGTGCAGGTGCCATAGCAGGGATGCCTACTTTATTACCAAATATTCAAATCAAGGCCTTCTGGTCAATTTGCAGTATAAAGTGCCTACAATACAGATACTGGTGAACGTGTTGAATCCCAAAGATAATCGAGAATACCTCCCGTTAAAATTCAGCATAGCCTAGTTTGACTTTGCTCTACGCTCGGAATTCAAATGCAATCGCCCTATCTTTTGAATGCATGGTATATATGCGCCAAGGCCTACTGGCAAGACATCACAACCTAATTTGAGCTTTACATTGGGATTGTCATGACCAAATTGCTACTTTTTAAGAAAAGCTTCCTTTGCATTAGACATAGCTTTTTCAACACTCTGGCGTCCAAAGCCACGGATATTTTGGACTTGAGAAACTATTTAATGGAATTGCAGCCAAATGAGGTACACATTTTGAGCAATGATTTAAAAACCCAAGTAGGACTTCAATTCAGAAACCAACTTTATGGCATCCTTCAGGCATCATTAAACCCCGTCTTTATTCTACGTAAAGCTTGGATACTTGAACTTAGGTTTATTTGTTTGCACTTGGATTCTTTACCCTAACATTATTATCCTGCAGTGCAGAGCATACTTTTGATGGCAACTGGACCACTGCACTGTGACTGAGGTTGGTGCCAATGACTTAGCTGTTGATCCACCATAAAGCTTCAATTTCCCCCATACTTCGATAACGTTGCATCGTGCTCCTGACATTTTCCCCTACACGAATATCATTGCACATTGGCTCAGCCATGGGTATGTCCCGTAAAACACGTGCCATATGTTTTTGAAACTTACCGGTTGCACTTGCTACACCTAACGAAACCCTTTCCTATTCAAATACAACAAAGGGATTGTAATAACCAAAACAGACTTTGACACATCATTGAGCTTCAAATGCTAAAATTCGAAAGTAAGGTTTATGATTGAGAACTTGTCACACTCAGCCAAGTTGCCAAATAATTCCTCTACTGCAGGTAAGTATTCTAGTTTGAGTTCTGGATTTACCGTGACGGTATAGTCCCTTGGTATTGTCACCTTCCATTAGACTTTGGAACAACTATAGTGGGGGTAGCCCAGGAACTACAGTCAGCCGGTCTCAGAAAACCTTCTCAAACTAGGCGATTGATTTCAGTCTCAGTCTTGGCCTTCATTGCTAAGGTTACAGGGCAAACTTTACAAAATTTTGCCTTAGCATCAGGCTTGAGCTTAATACCTGCCTTAAAATACCTGAAGGTTTCAAGACCCAGTTAAAGAGCTCCATGAACCACTCAAAGATATTGGCATCAGACAGAGAATTAGCATCGGTGACAAGTTCACTTCCATCGACCTCTACAATGTAGAAATGGCTCAGGCTGACATCAAATTTTCGAGTTCAATCTTTTCCAAAGAGTGCAGATTGGTTGCCAGACACAATAATGTCATTGAAATTCTCTAATTGTAAATTATAACTAACGTTAAGTCTAATTGTGCCTAAAGGTTTGATAACTTCATCCACCCAAGATTTTAAAGTTACAGGTGTTGGGGCTGACTCCAAATTTGAAAAATAGGACTTATATCAACTCATAGGCAAAATAGTACTGTCACAGCCCGAGTCCACTTTGAAAGGTAACTTCTTGGAACCGTGCTGCTCAGGCTTTCCCTGATGAAAATAAGAATATGAACAATAACCAAATATTAACATACCGTCTACTGATTTGCAGTGTATTCTATGGGCTGCTATTATCCGCTGCAGTTTTCTATTGTCTTAGCTATAACTCCTATTGTTTTTTTTATTGTTCCTTACTGTTCTCTACTGTACAGGAAACAATAGCTGAACAGTAAGTAAACAATTCAGGACAGTACAAACCATAGACAGTTTATATGGTTTGTATTGTTTACAATCTTGTATTGTCCGACAATAAGTTTTGCTGCTTTTATTTAAAACCATAGGTACTGTTCATGAAACAATAGATGAACAGTAAGTAAAGGATATTGACCGAAAACCGCGGGCATTCCTAAACAATGCCCGAGGGCGCGCAGCGTCCCGAGGGCCATTGTTTAGGAATGCACAAGGTTTTCATCATTATCCGACTTAATTCCCGTTACGGCGAAGAGCTCGTTCCCATTGTCGGCTATTGTTGGCAGACGTTCTATGCTTTGAAAGAACGTGGTATTGTTTCGTTCTTGAAATAACGGGCCAATGTTTTACATTATTGGTAAAGATTGTTGCGGGAAACTAAAATTCTTGGTAGGCTACTGATTATCAAAATACCTTATCGTATTCCGTGTTTGTGCTTTTCGATGTGCATGTTTGTGCGTTGCGTGGCAAAAATCAGGACAGAACTTTAACACAAAGACAACAAACTTTTAGCAGTTCAAATGAAAATGGGCGAGAATACCTTGATCCTTGAATACATATTAAACGTTTCAAAAATAAATCAACGTGGGTTAAAACATATAAAAGGAAAGAAGAAAACAAGCCGAACAGCTATGTGATCTAGGGACGAATTGGGTTGCTAGTTTGAATCCGGGTCATGCCACTACAAAGGTGGCTCACTGTACTACGTTAATTCTAGTGTATTATTTTTGCTGTTTGGCTTGTTTTCCTCTTTCCTTCATGTAATTTACAGGAATTTGTGCTTATTTATTTAAAACATAAAAGTGCAACCAAAGAGAGTCAAAGCATTTTCTCTTCCCGGCAATCCTTCTCGTGTCCTGTCAACGTGCACAGACTGTATCAAAATTATTGGCCCGAACATGCAAATACTGAGGTTGTGTATTTTTGCCCCAAAAAGAAATACAGTAATAACATTTTGTATTACAACCGCCCGGTGGGTAAAAATGTTCCGGGTAACATCATCAAAAATGTTGCAACAGATGCCAATTGCTTAGTTGGATGGCTAATTAAGCAATCACAACATTCGTGTCAGCAACAACTTTGTATCGACCCAACGTAGAAGAGCAGCTCATTGTGCAAACAACTGGCCACCGTAACTTGAAATCCTTACAACAGTACAAGAAAAGTAGCCGTGGTATGCAAGCAAATATCATCGGTATTTTGAACGTCGTAGCAAATGTATCAGGCCGGAGTGTTACAAATGAAAACCCGGTCAAACATTTGGTGATTAAAAACTAACCATTTTACAAGCATTACGTAATCTTTTGTAAATGTAACGGCATTGTAATGTAGTGCTTTGCTACTTCAAACGTGATTTTTGTTTTGTTTTGTTAAAATAAGCTGTTTTTTCAAACCCCGGGCATTCCCTAGGGAATGCCCGCACTTTTCCCGCCTTCAGATGAAAGTGCGGGCTTTCCCGGCAACAATGGGTTTTTACATTGTTGCGTATTGTTTCAGCTGGGCTTTCCTTCGCAGAAAAGGGCATTAAGTAGGGGATTTGCAATAGTACAAACTATAGACAACTTCTACTGTCATCTCTGGTTTGTGTTGCCCGTTACAATTTTGTATTTAAACTGAAACGCACTGAAACATTTTTGCAATGTAAATATACATCGTGATCCTTGGAATTATGAAGGTTGTTTGTAGGAGTTTACCGCATTTCCTATACTTGTTGCCACCAACGTTATTTTTTTTTTCAAGTTGAACTTTGACACAGTGATATATAGTGGCCAGTGACAAATAAAGGCCAAAATGTAGTTTTAGGCATAGTTACCAAACTTGCATCTGGCAACTTTGTAACACAACTATGTATTACAAGTTTGTAATATTTACGCAAATTAGTAAAGGTGTTGTGATGATATTAAAAGATACCATAATACCTTTTGAAAAAAGTATTTGGCCCAGCACTAAATAGAGATCGGTGGTAAATAGAGAACCGGTGGCAAACATAGGAAACTTGATATAATTTCCTTGATAGGTTTGCTTTCTGAATTATAGAGAATCAGAATATTTATAATACGAATACTCTTCGCGACGAATGAGGCTATGATTTATTTGGCCGCAGTGCATTTTTTTCACAAAGATGACAGAAACGTTTGATAATAATTTGTGATCTTTACTTATTTATTTTTAAATTTAGGCTTTAACTGAGTTCGAACTCTTAATTCAGTATAATGATTTTTTGCGGAGGTTAACTAATTTCGTTGCTCTCTGGATGTTACTTATAGAATAATCAGTTAAGTGTTATTGCTATGAATTATAAGAATGTGCACAGTTTTTAGAGCTGAAGCAATGTGATTGAGAACCAGCACAGATTTTTTTCCATTTGTTGGCAACATTTTTGATTAGCAATTCCACCAGTGTAACAGCGATCGTCAGATTTTGTAATTCCATGGCATGAGTGTTTCTTATTGTTGAAAGTTTGATGTTGCAGTGGGGTACCATACACCATTTGGTTCATTTTCATGAAAAAACAATATCGTGAAAATTTCAGCAAAAGTGGTTGATATTTAGGGGGTGATACGAAGTTTTCAAATTTAGATCATATTTATAATGAATGTATTTATCAACCATGTTATGGGTTTCAATAATAGTGATGTGCAACCTAATTCCTTTTTAATTTTTTAGACACTAAAGTAGAATAATGACTTTGTCAACTACGGCATTCGTGGCTACCAGAAAACAAACAGAAGTAGGGATAATTGGTCAAACGTCGTTATCTTTAAGCCAAACTATGCTTCTGTCAGAGAAAGAAGTCATGGCTTTATTTTTCCATTACAAGAGAAATGAAAAATACAAAGCATCAAGAGTGCATGACATTCTACTGCTAGTGATGTTTTAGAACTGTGGGCAAGGGATAGTACACCTGTAATATTGTATCAAAAGTTGAGAGCATTTTTAATTACAAAAAAAAACTGAAGAAAAATAAAGAGAATAAAGCCAAGTGGTAAGATGACCTGCAGCATATGGACGACAAATGGAAAGAATCATTAGATGAATTATTTTATATTGCCCATGCCAACGCACTGCAACTTATCACCATACAAGAAGATAGAGAATTTTTATTTGCTCAGCAGCAAGGTCGTTTTGATAAAATGGGTAGTGATGATAAGCATTTGGCAAAGAAAGAAGCAGAATTGCAAAAGAAGCAAGGGTTAGGAAAGAAATGTGTCAAGGAAAAAAGTTATACTTGAGTCTTCATCATCAGAAAGTGATGTTACTAGTGCACACAGTGAATCAGAACGTATGAGTACCACACTTGCGAGGTATGAAGTAGAGGAACCATCAACACCAAACAGAGGGCATGCTCCCAAGCGACAGAGGTGTGGTAGAGACGTGGCAGATGGTGAAGGCCATTTACTCCATGAAGAATTGTATGCTGAGGAATTATATTAAAATGACAAAGAAACAAGAGAAGAGAATCCACATAATCTGTATTTTTAACATTCGCTTGCATGGTACAGAGCTACTGTCGCCCCATCAACTCCTTGTCATGATCTCTAGCTTTTGCAAGACTTTGATAACTACCAGATTCACAATGAATACATTTCAAAAATTATTTAAAAAAAAAAAGATAATTATCCCACAATTTTCAAAAATTTTCAGAAAATAGCCTTGATTATCTCTGGTACTTGTCGGAGGAGTTGGTTAATATAGCCTTTTTTGTTGATAAACTCAGAAATGATACCGAAAGCAATACGGTGCAAGTTTTACGTAAGTCATATGATTTGATTCCTTTGAAAAGGCAACTTGTGAACCACTGGTGATCCAGAGAAGGAAGCCTGAGGATTTTGTTACATCCCACAGATCTTCACATTTTTCTCCATTTCAGGAATGACAATTGGTTTTCTTTAAAAAAGATGCAGCCGAATGGGTGAATGGTGAAGATTACATATTAGCTAAGGCAACCATCAGTCCCATAAGGGTAATTAATGATAGTGCTGCGTGGGGACTGGGAGTGGCATTAGCGAGTATTTACAACAAACTTCATACAAATAACGCTTTTTAGGGAGCACGAACCCAAACTGGGTTATCTGTCGCACGACGATGACTGGGACAATTTAGCTGGAAAAATCCAAGGTCGTTACTCCAGTCGTGACACAATACAGACAGAAATATCCTGACTGGAAGAAGTCAACCTTGATTGGGATTTAAGCATCCTTGAACCCATATTAAGTTTCAAAGAGCTGTTTTTTTAATAGTTGAAGTCAATAAAATAATTAATTTAAATATTGCTTTCACCATTTACCAACGCTGCATTAAATTATGTTTATTGACCGAACAGTTAGTTATATTTTGACACTGGTAAAACCCCCTAAAAATTTATTTAAAAATATTTTTAGAGGTTCATTTTTTAAATGAAAATATAACTTTTAAGAAGTACCCCATTGAATATAAAAACAATTTTTTTACCATATATTTAAGAAGCACCTATATTCTTGAAGCACACAAGCAGATTTCACGTAGTCAAACACATGCTACTGGAATGAACCAAACGTTGAACAATGAATCTCTTGCTTTGTGCGTATGCCGTAATGTGGGTGAATGATATACACATCCTACAACCTCTACTAATAATAACTGCCGGAAGCACACTGTGGGAAGATACAAAAAAATGACTCTTCGGATATGCACTAGATGTATGGTTTCTTCTGCCTTTGTGCTGAACATACAATATGCCATACGCACGTGCGCTAGTTCCATGACACCAATTTTGTGAGTGTTAATGTGAATTTATAACGCTCTGCACAAGCACAATAATAATGATATTTCCCAGTCAGAAGTGGGTCATTTTTGGTTTCAGATCTATTAAACATAAAGCTATGAACAGCATAAGCAGTACGCACAATTGTTTCATGGAAGGGTTTCAGAAGACACGGTTCATCTCTGTAGCATAATTTTACTAAATATGCATTGATACTCAAATTATGCCTTTAAACAGCAAAAAGTGTAAATACCAGTGTAAAAAAAGGTGTAAAAATAGATTATTTTTTTTTAAATCAGGGAATCAAGGAAAATGTGTGTATTATCAAGGCTCAATGAGGGAAGAAGCTTTAAAAAGAAATCCAGGTGAAATCTGGATAATCTTCATCACGGAAAATAACAATAGCAAAGAAATTTTTCAATTTATAATCGGAAATATTATACTGACTGATCATCGGACGAAAGCCATAGCAGGCACCACTTTTCTCAACCAAAAGAATGAGAATATTCTTCTGATTTACACCATTTTAAAACATAAAAAAATATGTATACTTAAAACAGTCCTCCCTTACAGGATAATTTGTCATACATAATCTTTATTTCTCCATCTTCCTTTGCTGCGAGTAAATGTCCCCAATTCCAACAATTATCTTAGGATTGGATTTTTCACTATATGCACCAGTGATTTGGTAAGAGAATCTGGATGGTGCCTAATTTCACCAAAGTACCTACATTATACATTTCCTTCGATGACTCCCTCAACAGCATCAAAGTGATCACTTCTGCGCTGGCCCAAAGATTGCTTGCCAGGAAGGGAGGGGCGTATATTTTGGCGAAACAAAGCGCCCTCTGGCCAAGCATAAGGGCAAACGTTTTGATGCTGGTGAGGCAGCCAATGAAGAAAATGATTTAGGTAGGCGCCTTAAGAGAAATTGGAGCCCTCCAGATTTTCGTACAACAACTGTGGCACCTATTAAGAGAAATACAATCCCAGGATTAAAGTTCGACGCCTTCACAGCAGCAAATAAGGAAGGTGTACTAAATAGTGTGACAAACTACCTAGTAATGGAGGACTGATTTACTGTATTTAGAGAAATGTTTTAAAATATCGTAGTTCTTTTGCTTGACAAATTACGCCTGCCATTCATTTAGTTTGTGGGAGAGTCAGTTTTTTTTCGAAGTATGTTTAATATTTTAACCACACTATAAATTATCTTCTTGTTTCATTGTATACTGATGAAGAATTCGGAAAGGATTGAAAATATCGTATTGCTAATAAACTATCTATGCTAAGGCTTATCCAGCAGATGTCTGCATTTATTTATGTAGGTCGTGTATTACGACCATAAACGTCATTGCCTTTAACTCATTTTGACAGACTGGTGTCTGAGGCACACAGACATTCATATTGCCATGTCACTTTTAAATTGTAACCACTCGGTAGAGACATTTACTTGCATATCGCCCTTCCTCCCCACATGATGCCTCAAATTCACTTTTTCAACAAAATTACAAGTCTCAATAAAACACCCGTGTAGTTTGAACACATCCAACAGACAGAATTTGGTAGCATTGAAACATTTATTTCATGAAAAATCGTTAGCCATTCTTTCCAGAACATTCTCTTTGTGAATTTTCTAGGCTTTTGAAATGTGCAAAGTCCATCACCAAACATTTTTCATGTCTATTTGTTGGTAACTGAAGAAATAAAAACGTATCTACTTCCCACGTCTTTTAACATTATTCATGTACTTTGCAGGAGGTCTGCTAGGCTCGTAAGGCTCAGCACCTGCAGAAGGGCTTCCCTGACTTGTGTTGTCCAAGTATTTAAAAGGCAAGCGTGGTTTGTAGTACCCAGCTCCACCACCTGGTGTTTCATTTCCTGCATCGTCAAAATATCCATCGTCGTCATCATCATCGAAACCTAAACCTTGTCTTTTCTTTTTCGAAAATTGAGTGTTGTCTATGTACGTGGGAGGCAATCGAGGTTTGTAGTACCCAGCTCCAGCACCTGGAGTTTCGTACCCTGCATCGTCAAAATCTCCACCTTGAGTGTTGTCTGCATATGTGAGAGGCAAGCGAGGTTTGTAGTACCCAGCTCCAGCACCAGGTGTTTCGTATCCTGCGTCGTCAAAATCTCCTCCTTGAGTGCTGTCTGCATATGTGAGAGGCAAGCGAGGTTTGTAGTACCCTGCTCCTCCAATTGGTAAAGGTTCACCTGCACTACGACCCAACTTGTTGTCCATGTATTTCAAACCAAGTTGTGGTGTTCCTTCTCCAGTTTGATACGGCCCACCTGCACTAGCATGATTGTTGTCCATGTACTTTAGACCAAGTTGTGGTGTTCCTTCTCCCGTTTGATAAGGTCCTCCTGCACTAGCACGTGTGTTGTCCATGTATTTTAGACCAAGTTGTGGCGGACCACCGAATCCAGAAGCTGAATCGTAGGCGTCATCATCATAGTCGTCATCAAAATCTGTATGTATAAATAAAAAAAATTATTAAATCTGATTTGGATACATATCACAGACAGAAATACAAATGAAAATTCCATCGACCGATGGTGACTAGAAGCAACTTCACATTTGCATTACTACTAACACCACACGAACATAGTTAAGTTGAATACCTTGAATTAAGTGGCGTGGTCCTTCCAATTTTTGGCATTTATTTTATGTCTGTATGAGTTTGTTTTTTTTTTGGATATTTTCAGAGTTTATTTATTTATATTTTGCCATAGCCTAACTGAAAGGAAGAAATCAAATGCAGTTTGAGAATTTAAAAATTGGGCTGAAAGTTTAAAATGTGCCTATTATACAAGCTAATTAACTTTCAAAGTGTGTTTTTCTTGTTAATGACACAGATTGTGATTCCATTCATTAAGGTTTATGTGTTATATTTTAATTTTATTATGTATGTTTCTGACTGCTTTATGTATGTTTAACATATTCAATTTAAAGCTAAACGTTAACACCTAAAACTAAAAATGACTGTTAGTTAACAAAACACAAAAGCAAAAAAAAAATATGTTCTCCTCGGAACATACTGCTGTCTAGGAAAATTGTATGAACAGTTTATTAAAAGCACATTTGCTATTTGTAAGAAATTTCGCCAGTGAGGTTTTTGTTATAGTTCTATTGTGCTTTATATTTTGCCGTAGGACTATTACGAAATAGAAACGGACTCAATAAACGTGGAAGCAGGAAGTACATATGATGTAGGAAAAGAATGAACCATTGCTTGTTGTTTGCTTCATTTCGTTTTAGGAATGAATAGAGGTCGAGGCTAGTGAGATGTAAGTCATTAACATTGGGGGGGGGGG
>JAHWFP010264228.1:0-20481 GCA_023313725.1 Lithobius niger | reverse complement strand
AGGATGGGAATAGGTGAGACGGTACATCTAGTTAACTTTCTAATCTATGGTATTAACTACGTTTTGTTTCGCTAAAAGATTTACACAAGCTTCAAGGGGCCACGTGTTAATTTAACTACAACCAGTTTTCGCCTCGCCATGCTTTGATTGTGGAAAGTAATAGAACCAGAGGGGGTCGTCTCAAAACAAGCTTTTTGTGACGAGCCCGTGATTAGAACTGCCGAAATTACGAGACGCTTCTGTCTATTTAACCTTGGCGTCGGTTGGCGTGGTCCAACAGTTTTTCATGTGAGTTATGTGGTTTATTTCAAAAACAATTGGGGCTGAAACAAACACTCGTCTTATTACTTATTACTAAAAAAAATTAAACGTGTTAATTCAGTATTTCACAACTATTTTGTTTGTTTGGCTGTTGGGCAGCTGAATTTGGATGGCTTGCCTGCGTTACTTGTTGTTGCCTAGCAACCAGTAGGCGAGAATGTGAATGATGCGTTGTGTAGCGAACCTGGTTTTTAAAAATATTTCTACTGGAGTAAACATTTTCTCACTTTACACTGTTATGAGAGGAACCATAAATTATCTATCTTCAATGTTAAAATTATTTAATTGTTTTGCGTAGTCATAACAACGTCTCGAAACGAGATCGTATCACATCATTCCCATTGAATTCAATGCAAATACGTGGATGTGCTCGATCGTCGCCAAAGTCTAGGTCCCTGCCCTAAGCTCGTAATATAGCACTGCCAAATCATATGAAATATATATAGAAGCATCCTTGGCCCAAGTGAGTAGCAGCCAGTATTCGGAGCTAATTCGCACATTTTTGAACAATGAATCGACTTTATCGTAATATTTAATATTTCGCTCGATCGTTCGTAGGTGTTAACATGTTTTTGAACAATCTCAGATCAACTACCGTACTCATTTGAACGAGCGTTCACGCGGGTTTGCTCTACTCTCCCTGGTTTGCCTACTAACCGTAATGCAGGAAGCCGGAGAAACGTCTTCAAGTTCATCTTCCCGTGAACGCTCGCAATGAAAAGTCGATTCATTGTTGAAAAATGTGCGAATTAGCTCTGAATACTGGTTGCTACTCACTTGGGCTGACTTGAGTCGGTGCCGTTTTCCGCCATGTTTGATTTGCCAGCTAGTGTGAGGGCAGAGAACTTCTGAGAGCGAGGTTACGTGATCCGAATGACGCCGGAGATCCGAAGACGCCTGGGATCCTGAGGGCCCGTGTAAAAAAAGTTATTTGCTTCCGGGGGTATAGTGGATTCCGTAACAAGAAGCATGTGAAGCAAACGAGGCGAGCACCCGTATGAAGGGAAATATTTGTAATCGAACCCCTCGGTCAAAGTACATCCGAATTTCTCTTTATTGTGAATAAATTTTTAACTTTCATGTGTAATTCTTGTAACGAGTTAATGTTTATAATAAATGTAAGTTTTTTGTACAGTGTCGTTGGCCCATGAATTACAGTTGCAGAGTTTGAAATTGAATGTTTGAAGGATTGCGTGAGAGTGTACGAATAGTTTAGGTTGAAACTTTAACTTACCTGGAGCGTTTTAATCCTTAGAGCTGTCAACCGCCTAACCCATGCTCTATTCCTCCAGTGAATGAAACTCGGGCCACCCCCCCCCCCTCGCAGGCTTGCCACTAAGTCATTCCCGTTCATACCATCCCGGGATAAGCGAGGACGAAAAACCCCTAGACCGTAAACAGAAGCCAGTGAAGGAAAGGAGTTGTTGGTCACCAGTAGTAAATTAGGTGAATCCCCTCCCCTCGAATGTAGTTTTCCCACAGAGCCGTGAGGCGAAACAAACGATTTCTGCCCCAGTCGGCCTTGACTTGAAGAATCTTCTTCTCTCCCCCCTTTAAGTCCAAAATTAAAGGCAACGGAAACAGGTTTGCATCTGTATTTATTTAACATTAACAGAATCCAGTTAACTTTCCGTCCTGCTTAGCTAGCTAGCCAATTTACAAAGTTATTTAGGATCAACTTTCTCATTGAAAGCAACTAAATTAAAGAACATTTCTACGTAAGTGAATTTTTGTCAGGTGGGGTGTTGCTTTTGATTTCAACCAAATTCAAGACTTTTGTACCAGTGGTTATTTTCACTGCAATAGCCCTGAAGTATGCCAAACTATACTTCAAGGTAACTGGTACTAACGCTATGTCGTCTACCTGAGCTATTATGTTCTCTACTGTTTAATACTCGTGACAGTCAATAAAACATGAAAGATTGTTACCTCAACTTGGAGCAACACACTAGCTTTTGTCTTAATAGGAAAACCAAGTTTATATGCCTAAAGCCCTTTAAAGCAACATTCGTCCTGCCTTGTAACAGCCACGCACAGTCATGTGTCCGTGCGCTGCCGTCGTGAGATTCGGCGTAGTAATACTAAACGTCACTTCCGCCCTCGTGAACGACGTCTGGCCTAGTAGACGAATTGTGGGTCATGTGATAGCATTGACGCAAAAATTGTGTCGTCACAACCAGAAACAATGAAACATCATGGTTATTGTAGGCGAACAAAGGATCTTATTCGAACAATGGCGGCGAGGTTGGAACAATGGCGGCTGTAGTCAAACAGCTGCTCGGTGAGCTGTTGCGGAAAGGGATAGTGGACGAGCGGCAAATCCGCTCGGGTTTTGTATCGGAAGAGACGTATGCTGAGGTGTACCGTGAGGCCTGCAGGAAAGGAATTTCGGATGCCAATCTGCATAAGTATGGTGTTGTTGTTGGTGAAGTACCTGGTAGTAGCCCTAAAGTGACTAGCGGTTTGAACAATGGTGTTTTGAACAACGGTGTCTTGAACAATGGTGTCGATGGCAATTTGTCTAACAATGAAAGCTTCATTGTTAGAGCAGAAGATCCGATGGTAACTGAGGTTGTGGTACGACAGACTGATCATGAGTATGTGCGTCACAGTGTAAATACTGAGAAATTGGCTGTCGAGACCTGTGACAATGGGATGCTGGGAGTCGTCAGAGGCGGAGTTTACAAGAGGACTAAAGTTGTGAATGATGTAGATTCTGAACTAGGTGTTGTGAATCGTACTGGAGCCTCTTCGTCCTCCTTTGCCGAAGTCGTTAAGAAGTCGGAGCAGTCTGCTGGATTCAGGAACAACGGGGGAAGTGAAGCCAGCTTGGAAACGAATGCTAATGAAGAGAGCCATGACATCAGTGCGTTGCGGAGGCAATATCGTGGCAGTCTTTCAAATGTGGACATGGCCCTTTCTTTGGTTGTGATTGCAGACCCGACTGGCCGTCCTTATATAGTACATCATTTAAGAGACATGTTAGCTTCTGTTGTTGACACGAGAAAGGTGGTGGCAATGGTTCCGTTGAGGTCAAGCAATATTTTTCAAGTCGTCTTTGCAGATGCTGAGACAAAACGTAAAGTAATGTCGTCTGGCATGCTGCAGTTGGACGGGTTTTCAACTAGAATTTATGATTTACACACGCGCATTGTTCGCATGAAGATACATTGGCTACCGTATGGCATCACTGACCACGACATTGGTGCAGCCCTTGCAAAGTTCGGGACTCTCATTGAGTATAAGCAAGAAGTATACGATGTGGACGGTGTAAGGCATTGCTTTACTGGTGTTCGGAGTGTTGCACTAAAGCTTAACGAAAGTGTATCTGTGGAGGAGTTGCCTGACGAACTAAGTGTTAGAGGTGTTCCGGCACTTTTAGCAGTTGCTGGCAGACCACCAAAATGTCTGAAATGCAAGCAAAGAGGTCACGTGAGACGTGTGTGCGCTAGTGTTTTTTGCAGGGAGTGCCATGAGTTTAAGCACAAGTCATCACTGTGTGTGCACCTTGCTGAGCGGCCGCCTGCTGTGCAACGTAGCCCTGTCACAACAGAAACCTGTGAACCGTGCGTGGTGCCCTGTGTGTCTGAAGTGCAATGTGATGCTATGGTTGTTGATGTCGATACTAGCACTCATCTTTCTCAAGGCAGTAGTGCTGTGTTGCCAGTTTTTGCAGACCCTACCGTGCCTACTGTGTCTACTCCGTCCTTCGTTCCAGATCCTAACCTAAACCATTTGTCGGATGGTGCTCCCTGTGAGAATCTCGGTGTGGCGCCGTCTGTGGCACCATCAGCAGCGCTTTCCTCATCTGTGCCTCCCGACCTGGAGGATGCTGAAGGTTTTGTGCGTCCTGTGCGTCGTAAGAGGGTGTCATCAAGGAAGTCGGGTATTGCACTCTCCCCACCGTCCCCAAAGTTTCAGGCGGTTGAGGAAAACAGGTTTTTTCCCGTATCTGATCCTTCCCACACCGATGGAGGTTCAAGTGTTGATGTGAATCTTGGTGTTGATGGCGGTTTTGGCTCCGATTGTGAAGAAGCAGTGAGTGAGCCTGAAGGTTTTGTGTGCCAAGGTGATATGGTGTCAACTAAGGAGCCTGGGTGTGATGCTAGTGGCGTTCAAGATGCTGTATGCAGTAGTGCGGTTGGGCAAAGAGAAAAGAATTCGTAGTTTGTGCTTGGAATGTGAGAGGGGTTTCGAACAATCTGGATGAAGTGGATAGCTTGTGTGTCTTCACAGATGTTCTTGGCCTTTTAGAAACAAAATTGGCGCCAGGTACATTGGTTTCAGTTGCAGGCTTCAGCTGTGTATCATATGATGCTCTTTCTAGTGTTCGGATGTTGGTTAGATGGCATGTACCTTTTCAATTATTCCTAATTGTAACATGCCCAGGACTTGAGGCATGTGTAGTCCGTGTGTGGAGTGGCTCTCAATGGGTTACTATTGCGTTTGTGCATATTGTGGGACGACTGGTTAAAGATGATTGGCTGAATTGGGTAAATCTTCTTCCTCGCCCTTTAATTTTAGGGGGGGATTTCAACGCCCACCACAGATTTTGGGGGAGTCGACGTAACGACTCTAGAGGTCGGCTTATTGTGTCGTCATTGGATTTGCTTGGTCTTGAAGTCCTGCATGATGGCTCGCCAACCTTCTTTCGTAGGTGTGGTGACATTATGCAGGAGTCTGTGTTAGATCTCTTTTTGTGCTCAACGTCCATCTCGCACTTGTTTTCTTTTGGAATTTCAGATGATCTGAGAGGGAGTGATCATCTCCCGATTGCTCTCTCTGATTGTTGGTTGTTCCTCTCCTAGGAGTGGTGTGTGTGACGATCAGCGTCCTCTGGTTTCTAGGGGCGATTTTGCCCCGTGGGTGGCTAGGTGGATCGACAGTAGGAGTGCTGCCATGAGCGCTCATGTCAAGCTTGCCGCTAGGTGTAAGCGACCTGTCTGGTGGACTGTCAATTGTACGGTTGCTGTGCGCGATAGACGGCGTGCGTGGCAGAGGTATTGCAGAGTTCCGTCAGATGAGAGGTGGTTAGTGTTCTTTGGTATTGCAGCAGAGTCGCGATTTATTCTTCGCAATGCGAAGTCCCAATATGGTCGTAGGCTTTGTGAAGAAATTCCCGTGGGTAGTTCGGTGGCAAGTGTTTGGAGACTTGTGAGACCGTCGGACTCCAGACCTTTGATCTCTTGGGTAATTGGGGATACTGGAGTAGTACTTCGGGGCATAAAAATGGCGGAAGCTTTTAATGAAAACTTCTCGCTTGTTTATGCTTCGCCCAAAGGGCCTAGTCCACCATAGAGTGAGGAGGCTTGGTCTCAATCCTCCCCTCTTGATTGTCCACTTACTCGCTTGGAGTTGTCAGCGGCGCTTGCCTCCTGCCGTTCTGATAGTGCAGTTGGGATAGATCATATCTCGTACAGGCAGTTGAAGTCTCTTAATGAGACAGCTCAAGACGAATTTTTGTTGTACTTACAAGAGAGGTTTGATGGCATGCCCCTACCAGAAACCTGGCTTTTCTCAATTCTTACTCCGGTCCTTGGCAGAGGGAAACAGCGATCGTCAGTGGTGAGTTACCGCCCAATCGCCCTCTTGTCATGCGCACGGAAGGTATATGAGAGAATATTGGTTAGGCGGTTAGAATGGTTCCTGGAGAGTTCTGGCTGTCTGTTTGCGGCCCAGTTTGGGTTCAAGAAGCACAGGGGTGCACAGGACACGATTCTGTTTTTGGAGTCAGGGGTTCGTGAGGCCTGGTCTAAAAATCAGTACGCAGTGGCTGTGTTTCTTGATATTACAGCTGCATACGACACAGTTGATATTGCGTGGGTCTGTCACTCGTTGCGAGTTATGGGTGTTAGTGAGAATTTGGTTAGGGCCCTTTTGGGCCAGAGGCAGTATGCAACTCGGGTGGGAGGCTTCTGGTCAGGGGTCAAAGTTACGGACCGGGGTCTCCCACAGGGGAGCTGTCTCAGCCCTATTTTATTTGCTGTGGCAATCAATGCTGTCCTGGCAGAGCTCAGTCTGCACTGCAATGTGGTGGCGTACGCAGATGATATTGCAGTGTGGGTTACTGGAGAGGATTTACCCCTCCTTCTTGTTGCTCTGCAGGAGCATGTTGGAATGGGTGAGCGGCTGTTGGCCGAGCGCGGCCTTAG
Organism: Lithobius niger; assembly: GCA_023313725.1. Classification (NCBI taxonomy): domain Eukaryota; kingdom Metazoa; phylum Arthropoda; class Chilopoda; order Lithobiomorpha; family Lithobiidae; genus Lithobius; species Lithobius niger. The sequence goes on along the minus strand of JAHWFP010264228.1, from coordinate 14,008 downwards.
GCTGTCCTTGCCGAAGACCGAGCTCATGGTCTTTACCAGGGGTCCTTTGGTTCCTGCATCCATAACGGTTGGCAATGTTGTCATCCGTTCTGCCAATGTTGTCAGGTACCTGGGTGTGCGTCTGAATCCACAGCTGACCTGGTCGGAAGAAGTGTCGGCTATTAGAGATTCTGTAACCCCGAGGCTACGTGTTCTTAAGAGCATAACGTTTAATAAGCTCATTGCGAAGCGGTCGATGCTAACCACCATTTTTAGGACGTTTGTGCGTCCCTGTATTGATTTTCATCTGCCGTTCATTGCACGTAATCGTGCTGCTTTACGCAGTGTACAGGTAGCGTTGAACGAATGCCACAAGATTGTGACTGGTTGTCTACCATCGACCCCGATTCCAGCTCTTTTGATAGAGGCTGGTGAGATACCAGTTTGGATACGGGCGAAGCGGCATTTGGCTACCATTTGTTTGCGGGCTATTGCTAGGGGTTTCCCGGACCCCATTGCTGTTGTCATCGTAGATTACACCTCGCTTGGTGCTTGGACTCGGAAGTTGCTGGGGTCTCTGGGTCTAGGTGCGTCCCTAGTGTCTAACCAGCTACTGGGTATGTTTAAGGCCCCATGTTATGTATTGCCTGTTGGCCCTTGGGTTTGGTGTAGCCATCTTGCTGAACTGTTGCTAGGTGGAGAAAATGCTTCCTGGTCACAGGATGGTGTCAAGGTTTATTGTGATGCATTTTTTGATCAGTCACGGTGGGAGGGAGGTGTCGGAATTTCCATCCCCGAATTACGCTTAGAGTATAGCTATTTCCTTCCATACCTTCCGTCTGTTCTCATTGGAGAACTCGTTGCAATCTCAATTGCTATAGATATTGGCATGGATCTACAGCTAAGAAGTTTCCATGTGGTGTCAGACTCGGCATCTGGGATTCTGTTCCTTAAGAGAGCTTTTTGTTCTCTCGTCTTGGACCATCCATTGGTTGTGGAGATTGGGAGGAAACTCTTTGCTGCTACACAAGCTGGTTCTTTTGTCTCGGTTCAGTGGGTCCGTGGCCACAGCAATGTCTTCGGCAACGAAGTAGCAGACGGTCTTGCTAGGCGTGGGAGGATTGAGAAGCGTGCTGTTGTGGCGATTCACTTGGCGCCGAAAGATCTTCAGCCAGTTTTGTCATATCTTGCTACCGAAGAGTGGCAGATGGAGTGGGCAGCCGCCCGGACTGGTAGGCAGCTTTTTGCCATTCACCCTACGGTCTCCGTACCGGTGTTTTTGGCGAGACTACCCTGGAGAGATGCCTGCCTGTTGTCACGTCTGCGGACGGGTCACACATTGCTGCGTGATCATGCCCAGCGTCAGGGATGGTGCGCTTCTCCTGTGTGTGGCTGCGGGTTGGACGTGGAAACAGTACAGCACTTTTTGTTTTACTGTCGTCTTTGGGCGTCGTTCCGTTGCCTCCCCCTACTCGATGTTAACCGAGATGTCAGTCGGGCGTTGGGTGTTCCCCCACATGTTGCAGACGTACACGTTTTGCGTAATGTTCTATCCTTCTGTCGTGCAACACGCAGATTTGTGTGTTGATGTATATCCTTGTTTATTTATGCAGGTATTTTAGTTTGTGGTGCACCGGATATTAGGGTTAAGTTAGAAGTAAGTAGAGTGAGTCCATGACGTTGGGGTCTGTAGTACTCAAGTAATAAAGTAATAATAATAATCTTATTCGTGCGGACGTAGTTAATAAAGTTACCAATATTCAACAGAAAATCTCGTAGATGCCACATTTTAAAACGGATTTTCAGCTAGAGATTGACTAACGGTAAGTGTACATAGAGCTTTGGGGCCGTATACTTGATGTAGAGGATCGAGAAAATGGCGCTGGGAGGAATGTCCTTTTAAGTGTCTGAGCTGACATGTGCACAAAGTTGAGCTGAAATGTGTGCGTATATCAGTCAGGTGCACGCCTGCACGCATGCATGCCTGCATGGAAGCCTGAAAGTATTCCAAATAAAGTCAAAATTTCGCGAACTTCCACAATTGAACGCTCTCCTGCGGCAAGAAATCAGCCATGGATCTCAGGAATCAACAAGGGTTTTTTTTTTCTTTGGCTTCAAGAAATAACAAGGAATCAATCATCTTTTGGACCCAAGAAATGAACAGGGACACATCCTTTGGATCCAGAGAATCAACAAGGATCAGTGGGGTAACGTACAGGTAGGCAAGGACGCATTGCGTAGGGGCCCAGACCGCGGGGGGGGGGGGGGGCGGCGTCTAGTCTGCAGTACAGCCGTTGTAAACATGCTGATTGAGGAGTGAGTCAGACGGTCCCCAGGTTTCAAGTGGCATCTTTCTCAGCAGGAAAAATCTGAAGTCCGGTCCCATTACATCATGTCTTCTTAGACGTTAAGGTTTCTCTAAATTTATAAAACTCATTAAAAACTACATTTGAAGTAAGTACTATGTCGGCGAAACGACTAAATGGCCCTAGTTCTCTCAGTAAGCCTATTGAATGTGTGAAGGGAAATAAATGGACAGATGGTGTCATTGAACTGTTTGCATCACGTAAAGCTCGTCAAAAACGTTGAGGAAGCATAGGATAACCAACAGCGTCGAGTGAGTTCTGCCAACAATCAACGAGTGGCGCAGCCACGAACTCCCGAGACACCATTGGTTATCCTGCTTATACCAACCGCATATTGTTTGAGTCGTAGCTGCAACAAACTACAAATCGTGCTGACGTTCTTTAAATCAGAAGCTTAACAAGACGACTGTGCGTGTAACAATGTTCACACAAACACAGCATTCTTATTGCTTAAATAAATATGGATGCAAACCTATTTACGTTGCCTTTTGGACTTATATGTCAGACTGCCTGAGCGGGGAATCGAACACAGGACCTTAGAAATCAAAGACCAAGGTCCTACCGCTGAGCCAGACTGACACGGCCTTTTTTTGAAACGTCCATAGGCAGCATTAACACGCACACATATACATATAAACATACACTTTTCCAATCGCCACTGGAGGGACGCTTGATTGCGCGCCACACACCAGTGAAATCGAAAGGAACACACAAGAAATTGTGAAATAATGGTTTAAACGGGACAGAAAGCCAATGGGCTCGAGATTGGTTAAATAAACATGGATGCAAACCTATTTACGTTGCCTTTTGGACTTATATGTCAGCTATATATTTTATCTATACTGTCAGGCCGTGTCAGTCTGGCTCAGCGGTAGGACCTTGGTCTTTGATTTCAAAGGTCCTGGGTTCGATTCCCCGCTCAGGCAGTCTGACATTTAAGTCCTAAAGGCAACGTAAATAGGTTTGCATCCATATTTATTTAACCAATCTTGACCCATTCGCTTTCCGTCCCGTTTAAAAAATTGTTATTGCTTGTTTGATGAAGGGTTCTGTGCTCGTGTTTATCGATTGTAACTCGATTCCGAAATACCCCATCACCGTTCATACCGCGGAAAGTTAACGACGAACAGCCCTTCAGACGACTTCTCTTAAATTTTATTTTAGGAGAAGTTGTTTGAAGGGGTTGTTCGGCGTTGAGTTTCCGCGGTATGAACGGTGATGGGGTACTTCGGAATCGAGTAACAATCAAGAAATGAAAGATAAGAACATTTGTGGCTAACTGGGTTATTCGGTGTTGCGCAACGACGGATGCTTTCGGAATCTTGAACTGTGAAGCGGTAAGACAATAAACGTGTAAGTACATGACGGAGAGCCAAACGGGCTCCATCAGTGACAAATACTGCCCATTTATTTATTAATTACGTATACACGTGTTCGATAAATGAACATGTATTTGATAGCTTTATATTTAACAAATAAATTTAAAATAATCAAAATATAACAGACGGTTGTGTCAACATGGCTAGCATTAGGCTTGTCTGGGAGGCAACCTTCATCAGATAGGGTTAGAGCTACCCACGCACTAATTTGTTTTAGTTTTCAAGTAGAACTGGTTAATATTTACAAGTAGAACTGGTGTTGAACGGTTGTAATGTTGTGATCCCGTAGGTACTTTATGATTTTGTTGTTGGCGGAGCGAGCGAGCGAAGCGTAGCCTATAACGGACACCAAATTGCAAAATGTTGGTTGGTTGGTCCGTTGATCTGTTGGTTGCACATTTTCAGTCTGGGTGGAGCCCAAACCAAAGATCGGATTGGAATGAAATTTGGTACAACGCTTGATACCCCAAACAGTATTGCTGAACCAAAATTTGACGTAAATCAAACAATTATGATGGGAGAAATAACAAATTTTCGAATTTATTTCTAACACTCACCATTTTAAATTTGGAATCGTGAATAGTTAAGGAATTCCGACGACGCATACACCTTGCTGGTGGAACTCAAGTGAACTTTAAAAAAAAACGCCGAAATAAATCATCGTAGCTTCCTTACAGCTAATAATCTTTTTTGGTATAACCCAACGAAATAATACCATTTGATTATAGCACTTTAAGCACTAGAGGAAGGCAAGCATAAGGGGAAAAAAACAGAAGGGTTCCTTAACGACTCACATTCGTTTCGTGTGAATAAGAATACTGGCAGGAATTTAGCAAACATGGCAACCAAAGTGGCGTTGACACTATCAACGGGAATCTCAAATGTGAAACATAAAATCGCCGCTGCAGGAGGAAACCTCTCATATAAGACGACCGTACAAGGCAGACTACGTGTTTATATCACAACACGGAACAATAATTTGGCTTCCTATAATAATTTTAACATTCCTGGATTGCTATGGAAACTGCCGACTCTCCATCCCGTACTGCAAGAATGGTTAGGCTTAACCTCGAAGCAATAGGCCTAACTGTTGTCGTTTACGAAACTAAAACGGGTGATAACAATTAGGCTTAAAATTAGGCTTTAGAATTATTTAAATGCTGTTCACACCCGAGCTAACACCGTCTGACCTACAATTGTGATAATTCTATTTTTTTTTTTTTAATAATTAGCGCTCGCCGTTGCAGTATGTGCCAGAGGTGTGCGCTTTAACATTGTCATAGGAGGCACCGTAGGGAGCAGCGGATATTTTGAATCTTTTGATTATTTTGACGTACTACCGTTACTGATGATTGTTTAGATTGCAGTTAAATGCTTTATTGTTAATATTTTAAGTCTACGAAAGGTACTCTGCAATAAATATAAACAATGTAAGCATTATTGACGGTGGCAAGTTCCTTGCCAGCTTAACCACGGTGGCTAACGTGTTATGGCGGCGATGACGTAAAAAGGATGCAAATGCCGAAACAGAAACTAAATGTAGGAGCAAACGAAAGCATCTTAAAATTAATATGAAACGTAGCTTACCTAAAATGAAAAAAAAAGAGCTAAAAAGTTAAAAACACCAGCAAAGAGCTTCAGCTCAAATGTAGCTAAGTGAATATTGTCCCCAGCTTTTTAAGGACCCTTAGCAAATATTACAAAGCCATTATAATGAGAGTAAATACAAATTTAAAATAAATTTCTCTTCGCTTCGCCTACAATAGGCCCAAAGCCTGTTTCCTAGTATTATGTTAACATATTTCAAATAAATATATGACAAATAAATAATAAATATGTATTCGAAAACTCTATATTTAACAAATAAATTAAAAATAATCAAAATAAGACATACGGGTGCTAGCATAGCTAGCATTAGGCTTCCTTGGGAGGCAACCTTCATCGGGTAGGGTGAGAGCTATCCACAAACTTATTTATTTTAGTTTTCAGCATGCTTTGCTATCTGATCATTAGCATATGGTTCGAATCATGGCAACGTTGCTGGTTACGATTTATGGTGTAATTTATGATTTGTGGTGTATTTTATAAGTTTACTGTGTTATGTTAACGTACTTCAAATCAAATAAATTAACGGAAAATCAGTCGGAATAACAAAGAATATTACTCATAAATTGATTTGGTTATATTACTCATAAATATAAAAAAGTATTACAAATAAGCATGAAATTTGCTTGTGTCATTGCATTCTAGCTTGATTCCGAAATGCCCTTCAGACAACAACGAAACTATTCTTTCGCCAAACCTTTTTTGCTACATTGTTGGGAGAACCCACTAGTGGATTCTCGGAGATTCCACTAGTGGGTTCTCTCGACAAGGCTTTGTAACGTTGGTTCATTGTTCGAAATCCATGCCGAAAACCATATGCGTGTGGTACAAGGATCAGATAACCGACAGTCTGCAGCCTTGTTTATTAAAAAGAGGAGGGGGAGGGGGCCTTAAGGAAGTTTTTGCCTAGGAGCCCAGCCTCAGTTCGGAATTGGAATCATCTTGAATCCAACTGAAATCAACAAAAAGTCATCCTAGAATGAATCAACACGGTATCATTTTTTTCCAATAAAACAATCAAGAAATGATTATCCTGAATGGAGCAAGACACACGCTAGTGTGTCGCGCCAAATTAGGCAACAAACATCACATCAATTTAATTGTCGACCATTGTAAACCATTGTAGCGCGAAGCCATAGCGTAAGTGTCTTATATCCAGAAGCGTAGTTGAGCATATTTCAGCTACTTGGGGAATAAATATAACTCCTTAAATATTTATAACTTTGTGTGTGTGTGTGTGTAACCGGTAGGGCATAAAATGCCAGTTTGAACCTCCATCAATAATTTCTTGGCGCAGCTCTGTTTAGATTGAGTTATGAACCATATAATAACAGGTTGGCGTTCAAATGTTCTTGATGAAATTCCCTGATTTTTCCAGATTTCCAGACCAATACTCACACTTTTTTGGGTCGTAGGAAGGTGCAGTATAGAATTTTAAAAATGTTTTTCCTATTTCGCTCAAATCGCAATAACTCTATCGCATTGCTTTGCTAAATCAAAAATTGCAGTGCCCTAACTGGTATTGGGAAATAGTAAGAAAAGGCCAGAATCTGAAAAAAAAACTAGAAACGCACTATAGGCCCATATTACTTAGGCCTAATGAGTTTTCACTTTATCAGAAATGAAACAAAAAGAACATGAAGTTTGAATTGAAATAAAGTGAACGTTTTAGAAGTAAAAAAATAAATCCGAATTAGCTACTCTGTATAGGTCAACCGAGACTTTCGGGAAACTGTTCAAATTCCCTGAATTTCGGTACATATTTATCAAATTACCTGATTTTTCCCTGAATTTTCTAGACTTGATAAATTCCCTGAATTTTTTCGGTTTTCCAGGTAGAACGCCACCCTGCATAAGAAACGACGACATTTATAGATAGGCCTGCTGGAAAGGCCGAACTGAACGGCACACACCTTCTCACATTTTTCGTGCATCCCACATATAAATAGCTTTTGCAACATTAATAAATAATTGAGTGATTGCAGCAAAACCATCTCACATAAGAAAAAAAAACAAGAAAAACTAATGCATTTACATATTTTTTGCAGATCTTTGACCTAATACAATAAAACTGACTTAATGTTCTAAAATGAGTCGCACAAGAAAGCAACATGGAAGCATACACATTCAAGTCCTAATTGTGAATGAAGATTGAATGTTGAAGTTTGGAATATTTTTCTTTCAAAGTGGCATTCAAAACTGAGGTTTCAAGATTTGAATGTACTTGACAAGTGGTACGGATTTGAGATTTTGCGTGGGAGAACAGGAAGAAGCCTAGCGAAATGTACACCACCTGACTGCAGGCTCGTTTCCTAGTGCAAGTACTAATACGAGATGTGTCTGGGGCCGATGGTCTTGGACCATCGTCCAAACTGGTTTGAGGTTAGGCTTTTCATCACAGTTCCTATTTGACTGGAATTCGTGATTATAAAGAGCACTTTCGTAAACGTAATCTGACAGATCAGCAGCCGATATGACCCGAGTTAGTTACTCCTGCAGTAACTACCTCACCTCACTACGGGAGGCGCGTGTTCGTACCCAAAGCAACACACACGGGTGCCCGTACCGCTGCATGATTGTGACGTCATCAGCAGTGGTATCACGAGGCCTGGCTGCTGTTAGCTTCGAGTAGAAGCAGGAAGTAAACACATGTTATGGTCAACAATGATAGAGCTCAGCTACAACAATGGGAGACTCGTTGTTGTTCGAAGGATGTTAATTGCATTCCCCAAGTGGGCATGTCAAAGCAATCGCGTGACTTACGTAGCCAGGCGATAGTTATCACCTTTGAGGAGTTGCACTGCAACAGTAGGCGATAAGTAATAGTTACTGTCCTCTTATTGCAACAATGAACGTTGATAACCTGTTTTAGAAACGGTCAAGGAAGCAACAATAATCCCGAGGGCGTAGCCCGAGAGTTTATTGTTGATTCCGAGACCGATTCTAAAACAGGTTATCAACGTTCATTGCTGCAATAAGAGGACAATAAATGTCTTGTTTGTCTACATTGTTTTGCATTATTTCCTGCATTGTTTAAGCATTCTATTCCAAGCACGGAAAAGAACGGCTTCGGGCCATGACTCTTCAAATAAATGAAATGAAATCTACAGGCAAACCGTAGAGGCAACACGACGCTAGAATCACTTTACTGAGTAGGCGGTCGTAGGGCAGTAATTTTAGTCGGCAGCGAACGAAAAAAAATTATAATTTCGCGCTTCCCTTCCTCCCACCTAAAAAATAAAAATTGCTCTCTTTTAATTCTTTCTCACACCCCACGTTTTTAACTATTGCCTACCCCATTTTTGGGGAATTTTAATTTAGGTTAGGTTATTTTTTAGGTTAGGGTTTAGGAATTTTTGAGCCATTGATTTGACCTCAAATCCTTCTTGTCGATACTAACGTAGTTTTCTTGATTTTGATCTGGCGGGAGGGGGGAGGGCTAAAAACGATGAGGATGGCTCTCGAAAGAAAGAAATACGCTGCGTGGATTGAGTGTTTTTAGGGCTTTGGTATACCCTTCCACAGAAAAGCTGAATCATTAAGTATTACAGACGATGGTTAAGGAAAAAAGTCATTTATATTTGAAAACATCAGATTTCGAATTGAATTTTCAACATTAGATGGTCAAGAATATAGTTTGGAGTTTGTTTTCTTTGGTTGGTTGCCCGTTCAAAAAGTGTGGTGATAACTATTGTTTAAAAGTGTGATAACTATTGTTTAAACTTTCAAAAGTATGGTGATAAGTTAGTTATCATCACACTTTTAAACAATGTTTAATAAGACTTTTTGATTTTGATTTTGATTTTAATGAGTACTATGTGACCTGAAAGTCATACACTCATGATAAAGCTACCCTAACCTAGCTTAAACCTAAACCTTATGCAAACATTGTTAATCTCTTCACCATCATACAACAGCATACACGAACATTGTCATTACCTCAACATCAAACATGTATGTAGGTGTGAGTGACGATAAACACTGTGTATTGAACAAAGGGGAGCAAAGAGCAAAACTAAATTCAGTCTAAAAATCAAAACGACCCGTTGCTCTACAGAACGCTAGCACTTTACGGAACAATAACCGATTATCCTGCACATGCGGGGGAATCCCCAGGATCACCGCCAGGTAGTCGACCCCATTAAACTGACCATTATGCCGCTGTGCCACCCAGAGCGGACAAACACACAGGAAATGTAACACTGTCTCCTCAGACGTACCACACCTGCACATCGGAGTCCTCGCCCAACCAATCCGAAAGAGAAGGGACCGAAGCTGAACATGACCAGTGCGCAGTCTAAGACAGCAGGCCCGCCTCTTTACGAGACAAACTGTCAAGAGCGCTAGGCTGCGTTACAGAGGGATGAATAGCAGGCCGAAGATCTCTTGGGCCGACCACGAATTCTACCGCAGGGTTCAGAGGATGACAGCCCTTCTTCGCCAATTCATCAGCCAACTCGTTTCCGAAATCTCCACAGTGAGCTCGGGTCCACTCAATCTGAACATCTGTACCTACTTGACGTGCCGAAAACAGTTTCCACCCAATCTCTAGAGTCAGAGGGTCGGTTGCATCCAGGTAAGCGAAACACTGTCGGAGGAAGCCAGCGCCAGCTAGAGAATCAGTAACGACGCACAAGCTCGGTAGGTGTAAATCCATACCCACCTCCAACGCGATCGCAATAGCTACTAACTCTCGTCCCGTTGACAGAGCTAATTAGTAGTTCCTTGGACCTTATATCAATGGGCTTGTCACCAGTTTCCACAAGCAACGCCAAACCCGGGGTCGAAGGCAAACAGCCGGACACAACTCTCAGGCAACTGTTCAAAGCAACCTGGATGCTTTTCATTGCACGTTTTGAGGTCAGAAGGATCGGAACATGGAAGTCAGCACACGCTCTGATATATGTGTTATACAACATGTTGATTGTGGCACGCTTCGCGACTGATTTATTACAGGCAACCAGTTTCAAGATATTCAGTATTGACGTAACGGCGTCTCTAACAACAGCTGCATCCACCAACCAGGCCAGTCGTGGGTCAAGTCGGAAACCAAGGTACCTAACCTTGTCCGTCGACTCAACCTTCATTCCATCCACCATGATTAAACCTGTGAGCATAGGGCCACGACTGAAGATCATGAGCTCAGTCTTGGCGCTAGACAGCAAAAGTCCTCTTGCTGCCAAGAGTTGGGAACCATAGGCGATAGCAGATTCCAAGGCACCTAGGAGGGTAGGGAGATCTCTCCCGGTCAGCCAAACCGCTACGTCGTCAGCATACGCAACCACACTCACGGTAGAGCTCATCTCTACCAAAACTGCATTGATTGCAACTGCAAACAAAGCTGTGCTAAGACAACTACCTTGTGGGAGACCCCTGTCGGTAAACTGTACTCCCGACCAAGAACCATCCACTCTGGTCGCAAATTGCCGCGTACCAAGAAGGGCCATTAAGGCCTGCCTAAGGACTTCACTGATACCCAGGCCACGCAAAGAATGATCCAGCCAAGCCACATCGACCATGTCGTATGCTGCTTTAATATCCAGGAAAACCACGACTGCAATGCAGTCGTTTACCCAGGCCTCCCTAATGCCAGACTCGAGATACAACATCGCATCCTGAGCTCCTCTATGCTTCCGGAAGCCAAATTGGGCTCCAAAAAGCTTGTCAGAGTCCTCCAATTGACACACAACTCTGTTGATGAGAATTCTCTCATAGACTTTCCGAGGGCAAGAGAGAAGGGCAATTGCCCTGTAGCTCGTGACCGCAGACCGCACCTTTCCCCTGCCCAACACAGGGGTGAGAATCGAAAATAGCCAAGATTGGGGCACTGGAACTCCATTCAAGAGACTCTGATAATACTCTACAAGTCAGAGCGGCCTGCCTCATCCATGCTTTGCAGGTCAGCATAGGTAATGCCATCTATTCCCGCAGCACTACCTGGCCTACAGGCCTGCAAGGCTGCCGAGAGTTCAAGTAAGCTCAATGGCACCTGGCGCAGAAACAGAAACGGAAACGGTAACCGTGGGGGGAGGAGGACCCTTTGGCGCCCCATAAACCGGTGCGAAATTATTATTAAAAGCATTCGCTAGACTGGCTCCACGCACGACATTCCCTGTCTGGTCAAATGCCCATGTCACTGCAGGACTGGAGTCTTGTGGGCGAACCAAAGCCCAGACTTTTGAGATAGGCAAACCCTGCGATACCTGCTCACACAATCTATGCCCAAAGTTAGCCTTTTCCCTACTCAAAATAAACCTCGTTTCTTGGACTACCCCAATATACTCATACCACCTGGCATCACAGCGATACCTCATATACCGCTGCCAAGCCTTACGTCTATCACAGATAGCCATTCTACAAGCAAAGGTCCACCAGACTGGGTTTTGTCATTTTACAGAAGACCTTTTATGCACCCGTCGCTTTTCCCGAAGCCACTTTCTAACCCACACAGTAAAACAACCCGAGTCAATTTGTGGATATCCGCTGGACAGATGTCTGGGCTGGGTCATGGGGGCATGAGCTCTACTGGACAGTGGCACAGGGAAGTGGTCACTGCCTCTGAGATCAGACGAAACCATGAACGAAAACTGCGATGCCAAGTCTGAGGAACACAGTAACAGATCCAGCACGGATTCTTGCACAAGAGAATCGTACTGCCTTACGAAAGTAGAACCGTTTTGGATAACCTCCAAGCGGATATGATCCAAAGAGCCTGCAATAATTCTTCCTCTGGTGTCACAGCGAGTACTCCCCCAGAGCGTGTGGTGAGCGTTGAAGTCTCCTCCCAGAATCAACGGACCAGAGAGAGAGAGAGTCAACCCACGCCACCCACTCTGGCTCAGAAAACTGCCCAACCACGTGGACAGCCCCTAGCGTGATCCATTGGGTTTTCCACCAAACTTGAATATGACACGCATCAGTCCCTCTACACAACGGATATGGGATGAAAAATCTCTGAAAAATACACGAATTCCTGACATGCCTGGCCCAGTAATACCATGGAAACCCTTAATTGCAGGGACATAACCATATGGGAATTTAGCTTCTACTATTCCTAAAATATCTACATCACAGCACAACTTCTCCACATCCTCAATTTTGCTATTTGCTCCCCTCGCGTTCCACACACAAAACTTGAACATACTTTGTGATAGGGGACCGAAACTTACAAATTACAAATCACAAATCACAAATTCACTTGCAAAAATTCACCACTTCCACCAGAATCACTGTTTTTCTCCACCATAGTATCACTAGATGCACAACAGAGCGATTCAGACGAAACCACCACTTCCTCGCTCTCATCTGCCCAATTTGTTATTGGTCGCGACTCATGTGCCGATTGCAAATTATCGGTAGACACAGCACTAACACTAGTTGCAGAGATTGCTAACAACGAATCCACCGCGGGAACAACAAGGGAATTGCCTGCGCACGACTCTGCCTTGGATGTTGAACAATCTAAGGGGACCCTCATTCACCATGAGCCGGGGACGTCGGGAGAGTAGTGGAGATATCTGGGGGTGACCCCAGACCTATTCCTTCTGGATCTTCAGCAGCCGATAGCACAGAAAATCAGTTGTTACTGTCTGTGGCTACTACCTTCGGTTGTGGGGACGAACTTGCGCCAGCAGACTTTCGACGTTTTGATGCACGTACACGCGACCACTGTTCTGCTGGATAGTCCCTGACTTGATCATCTTTGACCGACAGTTCTATCTCGCTATGAATGGATTTGTTCCGCTCCGAAGGTGGGGTGAGATGTACGCAAGGGGCATTCTTTTGGCATCGCTGTATGACAGGTGCGGCAGTACAGATTGGGGCAATATTTTTTGATGTGCCCACGCTGGGAACATTTTAAGCATTGTGGCAGTCTGTTGCTGACAACCAACAAGGACGACACACCCCTTATACCTACTTGTTCTGGAATATCGTCAACAAAAACCGACTCTCTAAGCCGTAGCACAATTGAAATAATACCGTTACGGCAATGCCTCAAGTCTTCGTCTGCATGCATTTCATGAACCAAACTGATTACTTCTCCATAGTTTATAAAAGCCCTCCTGATATCTACGTCAGTGACGTCCAAGGGAAGCCAGTGCATCTTGATATGGAGAGTCCTATCTTCTAGGTCATGAATAGTCACTAGCCTGTCGCCTAACCTAAGTTCACCCATATTCTTCACGCTTCGTTTTGCATCTGGATCAACAAATGAGACGTGGAAAACGTTGTTAGCTCTAAGCCAAGCTATACCCGTCACCCGTTTCAGGTTTACCACAGCCGCCAAACTTTTTTGATGTCTGCGGTGAAGTACGGACATCCCGCTCTGTCCGCAATGATAATTAGGGACTTCTGCACCGTGTGATTAGCCAAACTGCCTTTACACAGAGACTTCAACCAGTTCAAGTTTCTCACGCTCACCTCTTGTCTACCTTCCTCACCAATCACTCGTGTGTTATGTCCGTTGACTGCTGCTTCTGCATACGTGACCTGTTGGCCATCTCCTTCAACCACTTCATAGCCTTCCAGGAAATTCCCCAAATTTTCCACTGGCAGTCTAGAGTAGACGCCCTCTGAAACAAACCCACGCAATCCATTGTTGGATTTGACATTGTTCACTTTGATCCCATTGTTCAAAATATTCTGCTCTTGAATCCCTAAGCCTTGTCCAGTATCGAC
>JAHWFP010264227.1:0-11686 GCA_023313725.1 Lithobius niger | reverse complement strand
AAAGAGCACTAATTCTAATTTTCGAGGACTAATGAACACTAATTGAGCACTAATTGTGGGTATTTAGTTGGGTACGATTACACGACGTGGTAGCTGTATGAAATTGACGGATCTGTCGAAGAGTACGATGCTTCCGTGGTGACGTCACGCTGAGGTGAGGAAAATTCACTGCGCGTTTAAAGGCGCCTGTTCACCATTTCGATAGCATTGCCCATATTCTAAAGACAGCATCTACGTTCCAGATTCTCCGTCATCCAATGGGCTGGTGTGGTCACGTGATCTCGTTTTAGTTATGAAAATCGCTGCTCGAAGATTGTACGGTGCTGCATCTAGGAGTTGAAGAGGTGAAAAGGCGCCTTTAAGAATTGCATCAGCGATGAGTTAGTTGTTGGGCCATCCCTGGTTTTAAAGGGCGCCAACAAGTTTTGAGCGAACGAGTGGGAAGAGTGTTTGGCTGAACGCGTGCGTGGAGGGGCATTTCAGCTCGCGCCGCGCGCGCGCGGTAAAGTTGCCGAGTAGTTACGTCATCGCTATATGATTAACGACGTGATCGGTCGTTCGGCCAGTGCACGAGCATTAATTCACTCCAAGTTGATGGACGCGTACGTCTGCATTGATGTATTGCTTGTTGAAGCCGCCAAATGCATTTTCCAACCTCAGGACTTTTAGTTGCCCTGGAAACAAAACATCATTTCGTCTCGGCAACTCAATTAACTGGGGCATTTTTTCCCCCCTCCTTTTTAAAGATCTGATTTAGGGCTTTGAAGATAACATTCCGCCAACTTCAGTTTACGAAAACGTTTCCCCACTTGTTGAACGAAACATTCAAGTTGTTTCACTAAAGTGCACTACACAGAAAAACGCACAATGGCAAGGGAAGAAAGGTCACGTGATTATGTTAAGTTAGGAATCACGTGATCCATGCCTTCTTTTAATTTCTATCCGAGGCCCAAGGGGGGGGGGGGTATATCAAAAGTATCCCTGGGTACAGAACATAAAGGCGCCTGTTCACCATTTCGATAGCATTGCCCATATTCTAAACACAGCATCCACGTCCAGATTCTCCGTCATCCAATAGGCTGATGTGGGTCACGTGATCTCGTTTTAGTTATGAAAATCGCTGCGCTGCTGTAAATAGTGTTGTTCCATTTTTGATTTACCGCTATTTTCTTTATGCTGCATCTAGGAGTTGATTAAAAGGTGAATTGGTGCCTTTAAGAACAAAAGCGACCCTAAATGTCCCAAACTTGAAGGGGGCAAAAAGTGTTCCTGATATCACGAATTTTAGTACAAAAGCGACCCTAAAGTCCCAAATTTCAAAGCATGTGTCCCTAACGGTCCCGAATTTAAGGAATAAACCGGCCCTAACGTCCCAGTTTTCAAAGCTAAAGTCTGCCTGAAAGATCCTGAATTTGAGAAGAAAACCAACCTTAAACATGAATTGCCATCAAACGAACGTTTGCAACATCTAGCACTGGCTAGTTTTCTCTAGCACTTGCTCGTAGCAAACAAACAAGCAGTAAAGATAAACGACATTACTGCCAATAGATGGCGCCACGGTAGAATATAACGAAATTACCTTGGCTCCATCTAGTGGCAGTAATATCGTGAACTTTCACAGCATGCTTCCAAGTGCAAGAGAATGCATCACATTTTTACTCAATAATTAAGGAGGCTTGTTTGTTGTATTGAGAAGATATTGCTTTGTGCATTCCTTTGCTCGCTGCGAGAAGACACTAGAGAGAACTAGATGGCAGCACGTGCTGCAGACGTTCGTACTGTGGCAATCCACCTTTAAGGACCCAAATTTAAGGAGGAAAACAACCTAAGATCCCAAATTTCGAAGCAAAAGTTTCCTTAAAGGTCCGAATTTGAAAGCAAAAGTACTTATTCAAGGTCCGTGAATCAAGGAAAAAATAAATAAACGAACGTTTTGCTGTGGAAGAAACGAAGATAAATGAAACTGCAGAGAAAGATGAATAAACAAGTCCCCAGAGTGTTGATGGATGTCTGTTCACTTATTTGAACTCATGTTGTTCTTTTGAAAAGTTAGTTTTGTCTCCAATAGCAATTTCAGGTGTTTTGGACGAAACTGAGTACAGTAAAAGGTTTCGCCAATTTTGTAACTTTTCGGTGGGCCCTTTTTATTTTTTTCCAAGTAGTGTGGGGAGTTTCCCTACTAGCCCCAGTGCCGTGCTAGCGTACGACAGAATTAGCACCACTCAAGAAAAATCCAAAATGATGACTAGAACCTACTGTCGACGAGAAAAATTCGACCCTGGCAGAAAACTTTGCCCGCTATCTACTAATTCATTTGTGTTTTGGTTTATAATTCTATCGCTCGTAGGAATTGAGAAAAAAGTATTACAATCTTACACGACAACCTGTCAGACGAGACGGGTGGGGCATTGTAGCATAGGCTCGCAAACAGAAAGTGTTAAGTGAACGTCAAAATAAAAACTAATACTTACAAAGCTCTCGCAGCCAAATAACGTGAGGACGGCACAACCTTCGATAAACCCGAAGAGCCACCGTGAAAGCTGAATCAATCGAAGGTGGCTCCCTCTTCGTAACGGAATGGTACAATTTTTCCTAATAAGTAACACAATATTGACACGAAGCAGTACACGGAAAAAATGTAAAAAAAAATTAATCTACAAAAACAGAATCGGTTTTGGACATACGACTTCTCGTCTTCAAATAATTTGATAAAATCGGTGCAGACTGCCGAGATAAAAAGAAGGCCGCCATGTTTGCTTTCCATTTGGCCTCCAAGATGATGGAAGTTTGTTTACCAAAATTGGTAGAACCAGGCAAAAGCACCCGATTGCCAAACATTGGAATCTCGACTTTGCTTGATCGATTGGTTGCTCCCGGGAGAGGATACTTCCGTTTCAATTGACTTCAGGGACGGCGGGAGAAAAGTGTCGGGGAAGAAGCAAATGCCGCTCCCGTTTAATCGTACATGATGGGTTCCCCCCCCCCCCGACCCCCCCCCCACTCTCATCCAATTCCCACCCCCGCACCACAAATTCCTTTCTCAACCCGTCGCTGCTACCATCAACTTTGGTCCAGTCAAGTTAATGATTTTCTCGCAAGAATCTCATTGCCTTGGCGCAACGCCAAAACTAAAACCCCCGTTAAATTTTGATAAACGCTGAAAAACACTATATAGAATTATAGTGCACTGCACAAAAATGGAAGAAAAAAATAATTCGAGAAATCAATAGAAAACAAGACGTTTATCACCGGATTCGAACTACTCATTTGTTCGCAAACTTGTAGAAACTTTCGTCAAACAAACTTAGATCTTCCGCACCGGCTCAAGGCAGGCTCGTAGCGGTAAGACGATGGCGTTCGGCAACAATGTGGTAAGTAACAATGTCACTGTTTACCCGAGTAACGAAGCCACAAGGGCATTAAAGCAACAGTCTTACCGCATTGTTGACAAACGACAGTTAACATTTTATGCGACGATTTGCATTTTAGTAAACCAGCCATTTTTGTAATAGTACAACGAGCCATTGTTGGGAAACCAGCAGTTGTTGTGATAGTATAACGAGGCATTGTTGGCAAATCAGCCATTGTTATGGTAACGTACACGACATTATTGGAAAACAGCCATGGTTGTAATGGTTATTACGAGTCATGTTGGCAAACCAGCCATTGTTGTGACAATATAACGAGCCGGCATTGGCAGAAATATTATTTTCTCCATCTTCATTCCATTTTCTCATCTTCAGAAGGTAGAGAAGAAAAATGAATTAACAGCAATATGAATGAAAAAGCGTGCAATCAGTGGCTCACCACGAGAGGGCGCGGGTCAATCAAAATTGGAATTCAAAACAAGGGAGAAAAATTCAGCTTCAGGTTCCAGAAAAAAAGTGAGGGTTCCAGGGGGGGGGGGGGGGGGGAGTGTAACATAAGTTCCTCGGTGCCCCTTAAAACAACTCATTTTTCCCCGTTTAATGCCGTTAAAAAGTTGAAAAAGGAAGAAACTTCTGATATTTAAAAACTGTAATAAATGATTTATTTGTTCAAATTTATACTCTTAACTTCAGGTCTTGAAGGAAGGGGTACTGGTCCCCCATTCACCTCAACCCACCCCGGATATAAACGCCAATGAGTTGTTTCCTTAAAAACCTTAATTATTTTAAAAACGAATAGTTGTTACATGAAAATACAAACAAAAGTAGTTTAATACATTTTCATAATTTCAGAAACTATTTGGGACATGTAAATATTGAAGCGTTGCAATTCTGACTTACGAAAGTAAGAATTTCAGCTATCAGCGGTTCTTACTAATGGTTTCATTGTTACAGCAGTATGTAGGGGAGAGGGATTGTAGCTTAATGGCGTATCGACAGTTATGTCGTTAGCACCAACCTCAGTCGCAGTGCAGTGGTCCGTCTTGCCACAGATTACAGATATGTTAAACAAACCATAAATCTACAAGTATATCTTCACAAAATTAATCCTCAGTTGCAACAATGATCCAACAATCAAAGAGCATGATTGATCAATGAAAACTTGATAAATTTAGTATTTAACTGGCTAGAGATGGTTACGTAAGGTTAGTGTGAAAGACTAACGGGCTACATCAGCAGTAATGGAATGTATTTTGGACCATTAAGGCCATGCACTTTGCCCCTCCATTAACGGAGTTTTTTCCGTCAGAATGCCGGGTTTCCTTCGCCGCTTATTAGACGTTTCTTCTTCGGAACCGTCTTGTATTAAAGGGTCACCCTCCCCCCCCCCCCAAAAAAAAAGGCATATCCCATTCCCCGACTTTCCTAACTATTTTCAAAACTATTCCCTATTTCCAATACTATTTATTTCTTGAAAAACAGAGGACTACTGTTGTCTATGTGACTAACGTTTCTATCCGAT
Organism: Lithobius niger; assembly: GCA_023313725.1. Taxonomy (NCBI): domain Eukaryota; kingdom Metazoa; phylum Arthropoda; class Chilopoda; order Lithobiomorpha; family Lithobiidae; genus Lithobius; species Lithobius niger. The sequence goes on along the minus strand of JAHWFP010264227.1, from coordinate 6,796 downwards.
AATATTGAATTTGATTTCCAAGCATACTGTTATTGCTCAGCAGCCGTCATGCCAGCCCTTTACTCTGTAAAGTAAATGATTTCAGTTGCTGGCATACGGACGTGTTTCGCGCTGTGAAAAACTGGTAAATTATAGAAAGCAGGTGCCCTTAACGCCCGTATGTGCAGTGAGAACTTTACAACGACTCGTTCTAAAGTGCAAGTACGAAATGGTGGTTTACGAATGACTGGTTCTTACTCAACCCTAACTCAACCCTATATTTCTTCAACTTTGAGTTAACGTCAAGATCTTAAAGTTAAAGTCAGTCTCGAACTTAAAGATTAAGCAGTAACTGCACATACGGGCCTAAGTTTAAATAAGTTCAACTATAGGAACTGAAAAAAAGTATTCTACCAAGGAACAAAACAAAAAGGAAACTAACAGACAAAAATGCAAGTTACCTCCCTAACTTTCCCGACTGTTCACCAAAAAAATCTTTGCCCTGACCATTTTCTAATTCCCTGACTTCCCCTGACCTTCCATGATATTCCAGGTTGGTGGGCGTAAGGTTCAGATTTGAACCGGTTCGTTTACGTGAGCGTTGGTTTGCCATACAGATAATCGTAAAAAAATACTATATTACATGTCAATAAACTCCAGTTGTACCAACCAATGAATACAGCGTAAGCCAGTATGCCAAAACTTCAGAAGTCATTCTGTAGTTGGGAGTCTAATTATTTTGCACCTTCCGATAAAATGTCGATTGCTCTCACCTCTCAGAGCTGCATTATTAATTAAAGACGATAAGTGGACATCATTAATTTATTGCTTGCATTATTCTTGTTGGGAAGCCAAGAAGGAAGTTACTTCTCCTTTCTAGTGCATGGCCTTTATTGAACAGCTACTAAGCTCGGTTGTAACGTGCAGCCATGATCAGCCCAGGTAGCGCAGTGGTTAGAACGCACGGCTAGTAAGCAGGGTGTCCTGGGTTCGAATCCCAGTCTGACCAGTTGTCTTTTCTTTCTCAGATTCGTGTATCTTGTATCCTCACAAGACTGTCTTTAAACAGCTTGACTGGCCCGTGTAGCCAGGGTCCGTCCCGGTGGCACAGTAGTTGGAGGGCCAGGCTAGGTAGCAGGAAGTCCCATGTTCGAGTCCCAGTCGGAACAGTTGTCTGTTCTTTCTTTTTCAGATTAGCTACATTATTAATTTTTAAAACGACATTAATTTGTACGCAAGCTAGTTGATCACTTAAAATCAAGTTGCTCTCACCTACAAAGATCTTTAGACAGACTGTTTCCCCCTTGTTTGGGCAGTAGAGAATACTTTGTGCTGTGGTGAGAGTATAGGTACCTTGCTGCTGGTAAATTAACAAGATCACAACCGGACTGGCTTCACCAAGCTAAAAAGCTATCGTTTCCGGTTGCCAATTTCGCTTAATTTAGATTAAAACTAAATGCGTTTAGCTGAAACATGAATTCTATCATTTTACCCATCAGTAAATCAGTTTTAACAAATTTGATTTACCAAGCATGCCAATAAACACAAACACGTGCATTAAGAATGGCGAAATCTGAAGGAAAACGTTCATTTAACGGCAGCAAGCAGCACCGAGCAGAAGTAAGATTAGTAGTAGTAGGATTAATTGGATAAGCACAGTATAATTACTATGTCGCTGTAGATTTTTCCATTTAATTTGGTAACCACACGAAGAAGAACTATGCACAAGCTGTTTCTGATGATGGTAATAGTCCTCGCTAGCTGACAATATTAATAATATAGATATTCAAGGTAACAAAACAGTTATTACACTCAACAAATACGTTGTCACGCAGTAGCACATCCAGGATGCAATTTTCTATGAGTGATTTGAATTCTCTATGGATTAGAACACCATTTGTCGATAACGGACACAGTTGCTGATTTTTATAGGGGGCAAAGGAGAGAGGGACTGTCTCCAGTTTCTAAACTTTAGGGTATTTCGTGCATTTTCTGGGTTCTACAACACTTTTTTACTATTTTGTTTGTTTGTTTACTCAATGAAAGAACTATATTTTTAAGCCCACGTTCTGTTCACGCTGATAACTCTAGGAATAACAAATCTGCAGAGACTTATTCGATGCTCCACGTCCTGCACGAATGCTAGTTCATATAACTAACGGAGATGGTTTTCCCATGATGCACTTGCTATACCACCATGACGCGGAGCCTATTCACAGATTGTCTACGAGCTTGAGAAAAATAGGAGAAAAATACAATGTGGGAGGAATCATTTCGTTGCTCACCATCCGAGCTGGTTTGCCACGTCCGTAAACAAAAGCAAGAAACGTGATCCAGTCGCCATACGTGGCCAGTGCGCCAAAAAAATGAAATTCGGTTCAGAACTTTTCCGTCAACACAAAGCCAGCAATCGCAACCGTTTTTTTCTCACACAATTTCTGCTTTTCTTTCATCCCCAACAGCCTTTGTTTATGACACACATCCACCTTCACCCCTTTATTTACGACCTCGGAGAACGACTCGAACGTCGTTCTGGTGTAATCGTAAGTGATGACACCACTCCCCCCCGCCCCGCTTCCTCCTCCCCCACTCTAGCCTCCCTCCCTCTTATTCTCTTCCATATAACTTTTGTCCAGTTTAGGTTAATGATTTTCTGCATGAGTCCTTCGCTTGGATTCCGGCCAACTCCCGAAAACGGTTAACATGTTTCAAAATCTACGAAGCGAATAAAAAATGGCGTTAAAGTGCCAAATTAGCTGCCTTCATGTCGAGCTGCGGAACTACTTTTTTGTTGACACAAGCAATCGTGCGAACGTGTGTAAATCAAAAGACGGAAGCAAACTGCCGGATGTAACAGCAATCATACGCCAAAAGTGCTACTTCATTCCATTATTTTTTTAAATTTAATTTTATTTTTTTAATCATTTTTCGAAAGAATCCTTTTGAGAGTTGTTTTAATTTCAATTTCCACTCGTTGTGTGTGCATCACTCCATTCGCTTCGAGAAGGGTTTCAAAAGACCAAACAGAAATGTCATTAATATCTAAAATACAAAAGTCAGTTAAGGAAAAAGAAAACGACCTTTCTATTTGCCTAAGTGAAGCACAATATTTACAAAGTCCTTCCATTTCAACCTCTATTTTTCGTAATTGTTCAATTGTAGCCTGTGGTATTTACAAGGCCGGCTCAAAACCACCGAAAGTCAAGGGAGAGGAAAGAGGATCCACAGAATAAACACAACAGCCAAACGAGGCAATAGAGCAGTGACACGACGTAGTATTATCGTATACAACACTATGCTGGAGCCTTAATGGGTTACCTGCAAGGAGCACTGCAGAGAGAAACAGAAGGGCGTCGTACTGAAGCCGATGCTGTGAAGAGTGAATTCTTAGACCTAAAACGCGCGATTTTAGTTGTTGGAGAAAACAACGTTATTTTAAGCCTAAGAAATCCGCTCTTCCGTTGTTTTCCCCTCCATTTTTATGTAGTGCACCTTGTAGTTATGCCCTCCAACACCCATACTGGTGCCAATATGGCGGCAAATGTCGCTGCTCTATACAAATATAACAGAACAGCATCGATTGGTGATCCAAAATGCAAGACACGGAGAAGCAAACTAAACCTAAGTGACCAATCACATTAAGATCTTTCTTCTTAACTTAAACCGAATGGACGAACAATATGAACCCCTTTTACAACACGCAAAATCGCGGGTCACATATATATCTTCCCATTACAATCAAAAGTATATTTCACCGGAATTTACGTACTTTCAATGTGAGCATAAACGAAGCCCTATGGAGCCAACATCGTGAAAAGCTAACAATCACCAACTAAGAACGAATATTGAGGATCGGTTTATAAGCGTTTCATAAAATTACAATTTTACAATTGCTTGGTAAGCTTTTTAACAACCCAAAGCAAGGTGCCAGCATTGTTTGTGACAGCATCAAAATCGAATACGGCGTAGTTATTACGGTAACATGTTTGTCGTTAATTTGGTGGACTACTAACAGTCACAATTCATGTAAGAGAATCAGTTGAATAGGATTTTTTTTTTCAAAATGGATGTTACGGAGTTTTGTATTTCCAATATATCGCAAGATTTTTACCGGATCCAAAGTAAATGTTACCAGTAAAATAATTAACGCCCATCCTTAATTAGAACGACGTAAATTACTACCTGGTCTTAAATTGTGTAAGGAGCCACATTCGATTTTCTGATGCCAAAGTTGGCCACGTTCGCTTTTTGATCGCGTCACGATCGATGCTGGTGCACGATGCTGGCGTGTTATTTTTGGGTTTTCAACAGCTTACAAAAAAATGTTGTGACTTTTTCTTCGTAACGCCCGAGTTCAAAAACGTGTCAAATAATTATAACAGAGTAAACGTTTTCTCGTTTCTAATACGATGGGTTTTTTTTTTGTGTGCGTGTGTGCTTAATGCTTGTCATTTGAATTTTTCAATATTTTGATGCTGGTAATGTAAATTCCCAAAGACGAGTATACCTTATCCCCTTTATACAGGTTTCTTAGTCGCAACAAAAATAAAATGACGGCCCCCAGGGCTCTGAGATAGGCCTTGGGTTAAAGTGGTCAATTTCGTTCATTTCATTGCTAATAAATTGTCCGAGCCGTGCTGCTTGTTCGCGTTGGATTGTGGGCTCATCGAAAACAGTTTTCTGTCACCCTCATATATCAGTTTAACAGAAATGTACTACTTTCGTGATGTTTTGTCTGATTTTTTTTTAATATTCTTCAGCATAAAACTGGTAGTTTATACTGAAAAATATGTAGAGCAACCACTAAGGGACAGGAACAATAAACGAGGGTAAAGAATGGACCATTGCTTCAGTAAAAGACTGGTAACGAAATTTAGTGCGAGAGACATGCGTTAAGGATAACCACCAACAATATAATCTGGCGTAAAAAAAAAAAAGCGGCTGCAGCGACTATCTGGTCGCAGCCGGTCTTCTGTACACCTCTGCTACTTCCGAATATGTTGAGGCGCACATCTCTATCACGCACTGCAACAGTTATTTCTATTATATAATCTAAAAGCAGTAACCATCACAACTGCCTATTAAAAACGTGCTAGCTTTTCGGCCCATTTTAGATTCTAGGCATAATTGTCAGCTTTTAGGCCTAATTTTTACCTGTAATTTTAATTTCGTTAAGTAGGAGCTAACGGAGATTGGGATTGTATGTACGGTAAGCCTATTGCAACACGGTGCGCCTCCGGGCGCAACGTTACAGTGTTACAACGTAATGCGTAACGTATGTAGAGAATTGACGGGAGAGACGCAATGGAGAGACGTCATCATATAGTGCTGTTGATGAAGACAGCTGCGACTCGTAACGTGATTAATTTTCAGTTTTTAGGCCTAATTTTTTTAACTGCAGTTTTAATTTCGTAAACAGCAGATAGGTGTAATGGAGAATTTGGTTCGACGGTAAGCTTATTCATTCACGCGACGAGACTATTTTAAACGAAGCTTAAGTGCTTTTGTGTTTTCGGCTGCGTGTTATTCTCATGATTTCAATTCGACGATTTAATGTTGTTATTTCATTCAGTTACGTCAAGGAAGTCTATTAGCTATAAGTAAGTAAGGATGTTTTAATTTGCTGTGTTTTTAAACTAACTTTTGACACTGAATGTAACGTTGTAAACCGTGGTCGTCTCTATCTGGTACCGTTACCAATTGAAAAAAAACCACGGACAGACAGACGGACAGACCACGGACAGACAGACGGACGGACAAAGTCGTTGCAATAGTCTTCTCAGCCGGTACGGATGTACAGAAAACTAATAGAGCACGGTCAAGGTTTAGAAGACGATGTGTGATTTGATAGGTATTGTGAACATATTTGTTTTCTTTGTGTTTTACTATTCCAAAATCTTTTAGTTTTTTATTTGTTATTATCAGTTATTGTAAATTGTATCCTTTCATCATAGAAACTTCTAGGCGATAATTACCACACTATTTTTCGACTTTCATCACGTTTAATTTCATTAATTCTAGAACTTCACACTGGTCGAGAACTACCAAACTGGTCGAGACGAGACCGAGATTAGTCAAGTCTTCTCTCCACCGAATCCTTGAAAATGTTTTTGTCCTTGACGTAATGGAAGGTTATAAAATAAAGGTATGTTAACACATTAGTGATTTGAGCCCAAACGAATCATGCTTAATTTTAAGCTGACGATTTCGTGCTGGGGCAGCCAATTGCATTCCCGAAATTTCCAGTTTCATTCTCATGACTTCAGAGCCTAGAGAAAAAAAAATCATAAAACGAGGTTTGCTTTCGATAACTTCATTGTTTAAAACACCCGTGTTTTATTTGATAGGATGTTTGATAACTTGTTTAGTAGGGCTATGCGAATGTTGGACTGAACTATACCCTTTACGCTGGATTAAACCAGAGCTGCTGGAAAAAGTAATACCAGCAGAGAAGGAAGACAGATGCAATGCCTCTGTGAGAATAGTTACAACTGGCGTTGTAGAACCACATGTTTAAAAGATGCTCAATGAAGCTGCATTATGAAGGACAATAAACAAATAGTGTTTTAATGTTCTTTTTCCTGTGCTTGTAATTCAGTGTGTGAACTTTCTTCTCTTTTCTAATTACGCCAGTCGAGGTAACTGTTTGTTGCTTTCTTTTTTTGTAGCCTAGTTTATGAAATTTAATAATTTTACTTTATGACAGACATTACATCCACGAAATAAGAATTGGTCTATCGCGTATATTTTTACACGAATTTACCCTATTTTTAATTGGCGCTAATGACCAAGCTGTCGACGCGCCATTAAGCCTCAT
>JAHWFP010264203.1:0-13305 GCA_023313725.1 Lithobius niger | reverse complement strand
ATGAATGTTTTTTCGGATTTTTGTGCCGAAATAACAAACGGCCCAGTCCATTTTGGCGCGAGAGCAGAAGTTACTCCCCGTGCCGCATTACTGAGTGTGTGTGTGCGGCGAACGACAAATTGTCCTACTTGTAATGTAAGAGGCCTATGCCGTTTGTCATAGTAGACCTTTTTCTGTGCCCTAGATGCTTTCATAGACTGTTTCGCCAGTTTATACATCTCAGAAAAACGCTGCACGATTTGCATTTGAACCTCGTCCAAGTCGCGTGTTTTTGCAGGGAGCTGTCTCGTCGTTAGTTGAGAGAGCTCAAGACCCCACGGACCAGTCGGGTTTCGTCCGATGTTCAATTCACTGGGTGTAAATTTACTAGATTCGGACACAGAACTTCGCATTGCAAAAGCGAATTCCTGCAAATGTAAATCCCAATCACGGTGCGTTGACGTAAAACACCGTAACATGTGTTTTATTGTCTTATTATGGCGCTCCGTAATGTTCGATTGAGGATGGTAAGCCGAGGCATATTGAGTTTTGATTCCCCAGTCTCTCCACAGGCTTTTCCAAATGTTTGCTATGAAACAAGGGCCCGAGTCACTGTAAATACGGTCGAAAAAACCCCATTTTAAGACCACATCTTTGACACATTCCGCCACTTGTTTAGCTTTTGCAGTCCTGAGTGCATACAATTCTGGCCAAGAACTGAATTCATCAATGACTACCAGTATCCAGCGCCGCCCTCTTGGGGTTGTTGGTAACAATCCCACAAGGTCGACCGAGACACGTTTCCAAGGGGCATTAGGAGGATCCATTGTGGTCAGGAGCCCTGCAGGTTTCGAAGTTTCAGTTTTGCAAGTCTGACACTTCTCACAGCTGCGAACGAACTCTACAATATCCTTCCTCATGCCAATCCATCCCACCAATTCTTGCATCCTTTTCAGAGTTTTGAACACTCCAAAATGGCCGCCCAAAGGTGAAGAATGAATTGCAGCAATCGCGTTGTGACGTAGCGACTTCGGTAAAAATGCTTTGAAACATGTGTTACCTTCAACCACATCACGAACGTAACGTGAAACATAGGCTTTACATAAGATCCCGTCACGCAGACAGCATCTCCCAGGTTTGGGGCTGTCTCCGTCCACAGCTAAATGCATTTTAGCTACATTACCTAGCTTGGTAATCTGGCGCGATGACCAAGGGTCACCAACCTGCGCCTTACGGATATCATCCAGACTTGGAAATCCGCTGGGTCTCTCAGTTACCTTTACGCGTTCCACCTTACAATCTATGTTCAGTATGGGGCCTTTAGATTCGTCCTCATACATCCTAGAGATTGCATCTGCCACCTGGTTTAAGGAACCTTTCTTGTAACGGATTTCAAAATCCATTCCCTGAAGTTCAAGAATCCATCTTGCCAGTCTTCCTGAAGGCTGTTTCAAGGACTTCAAGAACGAGAGAGCACTATGGTCTGTCTCGATCAGAAACGGAGCGTTTTCTATGTAAGGCCGAAATTTTCTGACGGCATACATGACCGCACCCATTTCTTGCTCAGACACGCAATGTTTTTTTTCGCAATCTGTCAGTTTCCTGCCAGCGAATGCTATTGGTACGAGCCCACGTCCTTCGACGTGTTGCGAAATGACCGCCCCAAAACCTGTTCCCGACGAATCCGTCGAAATTTCAAAACGTTTGTCCAGGTCTGGTAGTGCTAAAACACAATTTGTTAAACTGTCTTTTAATTGTTGCACTGCGTCTGAGTGTGTTTGTTTCCACTCCCAGACGGCGTCTTTCTTTAACAACTGATAAAGACTTTGTGCTTTGACGTGAAAGTCTCTGATGTAAGCCTTATAGAAGCCCATCATTCCTAAAAAACGTCTAAGCGACTTTAAGTTGCGAGGCTCTGGAAAATCCTTTATCACCTGTACCTTCTCTGGCAAGGGTGACATTTCTTGAGGACGAATTAAGTGCCCAAGATAGGAAATTTCCTTTGCACAAAAGTGTGCCTTTTTTAGATTTACTGTCATTCCAGCTTTTCCTAGCCTGTCCAGTACATCTGCGATGTGTAACAGATGAGATTCGTAATCCATTGAGTAGATTATCAAATCGTCAACGTAGCACATCGTGTGGGAGTACATAGCATCCCCCAGAGCCAGATCCATGGCCCTCGAGAATGATGCAGGCCCATTACAGAGTCCATATGGCATTTTTTTAAACTGCCACGCCCCCATATGGCACCGAAAACAGGTGTACTTCTTGCTATCAGCTTCCATTCCGATTTGCAAGAACCCTGATTTCATGTCCAGAACTGTGAACCACTTAGCCTTACCAAGCATTGCAAAAACCTGGCTAGCGTTCGAGGTTGGCTGCGAGTCTTTTACAGTCTTGGCGTTTGCCAATCTGTAATCTATGCAGAACCGTTTAGCCCCTTCCTCGCCCTTTTTCGGGGCAAGACAAGGTACAGCTCCCCAAGGTGACACTGAGCGCTCAATGACGTCATCACGAATCCATTCCAGCATTTGTGATTCAATGATTGCTCTAGTCTCCTTGTTTACTGGTCGAAGTGGTAACCGAATTGGTCGTGTTCCCGGTTCCATTTCAATCTTGTGTTCGTAGAGATGTGTGCTGCCTCGTTTAGATGTTAAAACATGTTTATATTTGTTTAAACACCTTCTAAGCTGCTTGCGTTGTGCATTAGAACAGTGAGCTTCTTGGATTTTTTTCTCCAAGATTTCATCATCCTTCACACGTTGCTCTCTCTCCAAACTTACATCAAGTTGCTTTAGTTGTTCAGTTTTCGTCTGCCCAACTTTAGCACAAGGGATTGTTTCCTGCTCTTCAGAACCAATGCGCCAGCCACCTTGTTTAATGTCTGGTACAAGTCCTGTTTTAGCCATGAAGTCCCTTCCTAGAATTACAGAATCAGCTGCATTTTCCAAGACTAAAAAAGTTTGCTGAGTACTGTAACCACCAGGCCACCTGATCGTCGATCTCATATATCCATCACCTTGGGTTTTTCCGGCCGCCAAGATAAATTGGATACAACAATCCCTGCGCCACTTTACGCCCTTTGCCTGCAAAGTACGTGCTGTAGCGCCGGAAATAATCGTCGAACTGGCACCAGTGTCGATCAAAGCTAAGAATGGTGTGCCTGCCACTTTAACATTAATTAAAGGTACATTACCACCCTTAGTTTCCTCGTCTAGACCTTTGAAAAGCTGAACATTTGGTGCAAAAACACGTTTTAGCGTGCCTTTCCAAAGTCCTGCTTTTGCTCGCCAATCTACGTTCTTTCCGGTCGTAACCTTGTTTAACCAGGTTAACGACCGTTTTCCCCGTTTTTTGGCTTTTTCGGACACCTATTTGACCTGTGTCCGGTTTCCTGACAAGTCCAACAAACGCCCTCAAAAGGTTTCTGTTCCTTTTGTTGTTGTTTTCCTGTCTCTTTTGTAGCACTAGCCTTTTGTACATTTGCTGCCTTTGGGGCTGCATTTGCACTGCTAGTACCACTGGTACTCTGTACCATGCCGTACCGACCTGCTCTGTACCCTCTCGGGTCTAAAGCGGCCATTGATACGGGTTCGACGCCATGAAACCCGGTTGTCGGTTGTGCGCGCGTTTGGTTCACGCGAAACACCGCCTACCGGATGTCGGGTTGTCTTTCCTGCGCTACTTGTGCGTAGCTCCGCCAAGCCAACCTTGGTTCTACCGACAGGGATGAGTCGGGCGGCGGCCGGTAGGATCTCTGGGCAACCAGTAACCTACTAACCTTCGCTCCTTCTCTCACCAATCCTCGGAGGGTGTCGAACCGTCGACCCTCAAGGTGCTGTCGATAATCAGGGTGCATATTTTTCATTATGTGCCTAATTTTGTCTGAATCAGATGATTTAGGCCACAACCTGTCAAAATACCCACTGATTGCTTGGGCATAACTGGAAAAAGGTTCGTCAGGTGCCTGAGTCCTTAATTCCAATTCTCGTTTTAGGTCGTCTTCAAAATTTGGACCTTCAAATTCCAAATTAAAGTCTTCCACAAACGCTTCCCAAGTCCTAAAAGGTCCGAAAACCCTGAACCATCGTTCGGCCTCACCTTGCATGGCGAGGGGAATGATCGTTCGTAACACGTACGAATCTGCAAGGCCTAATGCACAAACGTACATGTCTAACCTTTGCAAAAATTCACTAGGCGATTTTTCATCGGCATGCCCCGTGTAAACTGGCATGTCGACTTTTGGAGCCTTCACCTGGAAGCCTTGAAAAGGGTTCCGTGCAGAGGTGTGCTCTGAAAAATCGTCGTGACGACCATAGGTTTCACCCCTATTGTCATCTGTGCGGCCAGTCCGACTGTGGGTTACTCTGCCCCCAGTGTTTCTTTGCCTTTCTGGCGACTCATCGTATTCATGTTGAGGCTCGCGTCTCCTCCACATGTCTACTTCCGGTTCCTGGTGTACCGGTTGTCGCCAGTTTACACGGTTACCGCACGTAGTCTGATCCACTCTGTCGGGGTGTGCTCCCTGTGGTTCACGGCTACGAGGATTCCGTGCTATTCCGCCTCTCTCGACAGTGCGATTTTCTCGTCTGTTGAGGGCAGAATGGTTGTGGTGACATGCCCTCCTCACGTTCTCGTTCTGGTGAGAGCCAGTTCGAGGTTGTGAGGTGACATTCACACCATCTCGGCTCGCAATAAAACAGTTTTCCAGCTGTCTCATCACATTTTCCCGAAAGTCTTCAGGTGCTGGGCAGTGTTCAGCCCAATTACGAAAATTTGCGTGAAACGTGTCATTTCCACGCGTATTTTCTGCATCTGAACGTTCTAGGATGGGAGGTGACAAGCTTCTTTCTGAGCCCGAAAATTCCGGTGCAAAAAGGTCATCATCATTCCCCCAAGAATCGTCCAAATCCTCTCCTAAGTCTTCGACTAAGGGTGCATTTCTGCTTTCCCCAGTTCTCGCCCGTTTTCGTGAATTTTCCATGGCAGGATTTTTCACTAATTTAGGCGTAACAAAGAAGGTATTTTTCGCTCAATTACAAGCCACGAAACTCGTAATTTTCACTGGTTGGAAAAAAAAAATTTTAGCGTTCCCGCTTTTTTTTTTTTTCTCTGCGAAGTGCGTCTTCAGTCTGGACCCCTTCTAAGGTTTATATCCACACTTACTGCACTTCAATTTAAGTCTGTTTTGTATCACAAACCTAAATTCTTAAGATACTAGCCAAAATGCTTTCAAAATAATGAGGACTCTGTTAGCTCACTACTGTTCAATTTAGCTTTCTCCCGTAGCTTCAAAAGTGCGCTCCTTCACGTTTTCAGCCCTTACAAATATCTGTGTAGCGTTTTTATTTCACTACTCAGTGTTTTGTGAACATCTTTATTTTCTTTTCAGAAAATTGGTGACTTTATTCGAGCCGTCCTTTACCATCGGGAAAGAATAAAGTGCGGTTCATTGTAAATCTCGCCGAGTCTACAAATTACCTCCCAGTTTTAACGATTTTATTCACTTGCGCAAAAAAAAACGTGGTTACCATTTTATCATAAACCGGAAGATTTCAATGATAAAAAGAATACCCAAAGTTGGTTTGTCGTATTCCGTAGCTTTTAACTCTCGAAATATAACCTCCCCAACAATTTTAGCTTGTTAATTTTTCTCCCGACTAGGTAAGAAAAATTTTGCCAAAATCATCCGCACACGATTTTTCTATTTCATGCTTATTCCATCCCGAAGGTTTGGAAGCATGAACTTGCCTATCCCGAAGGTTTAGGTTCAAATCACGGCAGGCCCCCAAAATATGTGACGTACTCAGGGAGTAGACGATTGAAATCAAGAATAATCTTAAAGCCAATTTACTCCTCACTGCATAGCTAGGGGTCTATGCACTGAGAACACATATTAGGCATAAAACACAAGTTTAGGAGCTTGGTCTTATCCTGAGCTGAGTCCAGGGAGACAACCTTTCGAGTCGTCTGCCCCACACCAAGTCGCTTCCCATGGTTCCTCCCCTCGTATTTATGCGTGGGCCAGAACAATAGAAGTCGCCTGAGGCATTACGTTGCGTAACCGCTAGCAGGTTGGAGCCGGCTCTAACTGGTTTTGAACAATAGAGTAGCCTCGTTCCCGGCTGTTGGCGTTCGGCCAAGTTCCGGTGTAGACGGAAGTTGACAGGACGCCAAGCAGCTCATGTAACTGCAAGGTGCACCATGTGTGTTCACACAAGGTGCGCCCTGCTATTCATAAATAGCGTGTTACACGTTATGGCTACTAATTGTCTAACACCAGTGAATAATTACTATTTCTTAAAGAATACAAGCCAAAAAAAACAAATTATTTCTTGGCCGCGGTTCCACGACGCGTATGCAACCGTAAAACCAGTAGCCTCTTGCGTTTGTAGTTTTTGATCAGATGCGATGGCATGGCGGTGCACACCTCTCATTTAAAGACGAGCCCAATACGATTCTTCTACCGGTTTTATTTTTAAAACTTAGTTTAATTAGAACTGAATAGTGAACTGAATCATCATTAAAAATATTCAGCACCGTTTGGCCGTTTTATGACACGGGAGGCCTCCAAACCGTTTAGTCCCGGCGTTTTGAATATTTCATTTATCCGATGGCGACGTTGCCACACGGCACGACTAATATGTAGGAACGTACACGTCAGTGGGGCCGCGTGCTTACGTCAGTGATCTGTAGAATAATTTGAGCAAGTTGCCAGTCCTTGGTGGTGACATCAGCCGCTGACGAAGGCTACATAGCTCCCAGTAATTGGTCGTGGATGGATGACGTCGGTCGGCTGAAAAAAAAAATAACGATCCTCGTACGTTTGCTGCGAACAAAAATCTTTGATTATTTCTAGAGGAGGATTTCGTCGACGGATTCGACCCATTTTCGAACTTAAACCTAGAAATGTGCCGTAGAATCTGTTTGCAAAATTTGACAGAAATCCGATAATTCATTAAAACGTTATAGCGCGAACACACAGACAGACACCCAGACAGACAAACCGTTCGCATAAGAATCTAAATCTACTCTAACAAGGCAACCTGCAGAAGAAATCTACAAAACAATACATCCAAAAAAAAAAAAAGAACAGGCTGGAAAAATTGATCACACCTAGCTTAGTCATCATAGGAATAACTTAGATCACCAGTAGCATATTTACCAAGTGCATTTTTGAAAGAACAAACTTGGGTTTGAGTAACAACAGTTTCCGGAAGAGAGCTCCATAACACGATTAGTCTAAGCATTTTTAACAACATTTTGGTGGGGGCATGTAACTCTTAGCTTGCAGAAGATCCCATTGTATTGTAAATTGAATAATGGCTTTCAAATAAACCATCTGAAAAAGCAGGCGCTAAGCCGTTAATAATCCTAAACATCATTATTAGTCCAAACCGTTGACGTCTCCAAGTGAGAGACGGTAACTTAAGGACCCTTAGTCCTTAAGATTTATGCTGTGGTGGTTTTCACAATAAATATGCGTGAAAAAAATCCCTTGTGCTGCCTATAGTCCAAACATGTATGAATTCCCCAAGCAGTAGCGTATAAATGGCTTTAATGGCTTCTCGAGCTAAGGCCGACTGACGTACAAATTGCGTAATTTGTCTACCACCGATACGCCTGATCTCGCGCGTGCTCGGAAGTTAATGCCTGTTAACAATGCTTTGGTAAATAAGATTTCGGCGTTGTTTACACAACTGGCTTACGAGCCTGAAAGCTAAATCTGCAGCTTCTCTCCCAGACGACCTTGTGACAAGTGGTGAAATACAAGGTATGAGTTACAAAATAGATACTCCCACGTCCTACAGACGTATATGCATTTATAAGCTCCTGGTAACGGCCGATAAAATAAGAGTTCGTTAGTGACTCATATTAAAACCTAAAAGGAATGTTTACGTAAGGGGATCTTGCGATTTTAGCTTACATGCGAGGCTTCCCTATGGTTACCCGCTGAAGGAAATTGACAGAGTGGATTCAGGGTTAATGGGGTGCACGACCTGCATCGTAAACTAAGAGAAGACGGAAGAGAAACGGAGCGAGTGAGTGATTACATGGCTGGAGAATGTATCGGACGCCATTTATTTCTTGGACTTAAAAGTTCAGGAGGTTACGCCGAACCGCTAAAAGCACTGGAACCTAAAACGCGTAAGAAATGCGGTCGTAACGTAGATAAATTTATTCGAGACATCATTTGTTTCTTGTGTGACGAATAGTTGCATGACGAACGGTGTCATATTTTGTCATTTTTTGGAAGCTAAAGGCTTATTCAGAAAACAATATTTCGCTTCTATAACGAATAGAGCCTTATCAGTCACACTGTCGACAAAATGGAGCGAAACGGAATATTAATCACACAATAAATTAAACTAGCATCAACATTTATTTAAAAAAATTAAATGGCAAAAACAATAAATGGGAATAAAAGCTATAGTTTAATTAATTACACGAAGACAGCAAACGGTGAGAGTCTTGACGTTTCTTCTCCATCCCCTCTTCATGTTGATCTTTAGTATGCAGTCCATGCTAAACGACGGTGAGATACTAATCGCCCTGCGTGGAAGCAGCAAAATCTTCAAGAAAGTTCCGCTTTGTCCAAACTCATGAGAAACTTTTAGGAAGGGGTGCCCCCTGAAATCTGTCTAAAAAGCAACACAGCGGCCATTTTGTTCTTAAAATGGCCACCACACATACAAAAATTCCAAATCAAACTAATGTATGTAAGTTTGGTGTCAGCTGCTAAGTTTTAAGGTCTGCTGAAATAAAAAAAAATGCTCTAAAAAGGTGTCAACTCCACACGACGAGGTACGCAATACGGCGCCCAAAATGGTGGTAAAACTCAAGTACCTTTCGTAATTTTAAAAAGTACTTATTGAGTAGAGACAGATTTGAATTATTCCTCAAAAACGTGAGTTCGTTTGCAATGACTAGTAACTAGCAAACACCAGGTCAAGTCCGTAGTGTAGTGTATAGTGTGTTCATAATTAGCAGCTAAGTTGTAGACGATTCTCTGTATGCACTGCATTTTTCATCAAGTCACCGTAACT
Source organism: Lithobius niger (assembly GCA_023313725.1). Classification (NCBI taxonomy): domain Eukaryota; kingdom Metazoa; phylum Arthropoda; class Chilopoda; order Lithobiomorpha; family Lithobiidae; genus Lithobius; species Lithobius niger. The sequence goes on along the minus strand of JAHWFP010264203.1, from coordinate 4,279 downwards.
GACATCTATAACGTGATGCAGTAGCAGTTCTAATTAAAATAAATAGATGTATTTAGAATTAGGTATCAGGTAGCAATACATATTTCCCATCATGGAAAATTAAAATGATTTATTGTAATTAGGAGCTAAGCTACGTCAGTTTATTTATGTTGTAGTGATGTCCATTTTGAGTCTATTTACCACAATTTATATCTTTAAACTGCTACAGCAGCCGCTCTAATTAAGATAGACACAAGTAGGCTTAGATCAAAGATGGAGAAATATATTTTGGAATAAGGTAATTAGAACGATTGATCGTAATTAGGGTAAAAGCTACAACTGTTTATCTACACCGTAGTGGTGTGTTTTTTGCATTTGTTTGCCACAAGTTACATCTTTAAACTGCTGCAGTACCGATCTAATTAAGATAAAAGGATGTAATTAGGGTTTGATGAGAGATGGAGCTGTGTATTATCGAATAGGAACGGTTTACAGTAATTAGGGGATTACAAGTTAAGCTACAACTGTTTACCTATGACGTAGCCCCATGCTTTCTTCACCAATTCATCGCATGTTACATCTTTAAAGTAACGCGGTGGCAATTCTAAATATGATAAATGGATGTAATTAGAATTATATGAAAGGTGGCGAAATGTATATTCTAACTTCGGTAGTAAAAACGATTTATCGGCCATGCCTACTTCAATTCTCTCCTAAGTTATTACATTTTTTAATTTCTGTGCATGACTGCTTTCGTAAACTGCTGAAACATGTTGACTTGGAAATCTACAATCTAGCTACGACATATGCATTTATACAATCTGCAATATTTGCAAATAACTATAATCACTCAGGCTCAAAAAAAAATTAGCTCAAAACGTTTGTTGGCTGATAAGGTTAACCTTGGCGGCCTTTTTATGGTTGAATGACATTCCTACTTTCAATGCCCGACTCTTTTTAGAAACTTGGTGGCTTCTCTTATGCCAGTTTTGGTCTTGGGCGGATATCGCAACTATCATAGGACTTTGATCGCATGAACCAGCCTTCATCTACGTTTTCACTGGAAGAATGGTGATTTATATACAATTTTATTAAAATCATTAAGAAGACAGATTATAAGAAGGGGGATGTCTCTGGCTGGCCCGTCATTGGGAGAATGTTGTATGTACAATTTACGTGGCATAATCTGGCTTACCAATGTGCCATGATGTTTTTCTAAAGAAGGCCAACTTCGCTAAAAATAAAAAAAAAACACTTTTATTTTTACTGTATCGGACCCTGTGTTCGCAATATTAATTTTGTTTCTATTTCAACTCTTCTTGCAATAAAAGACACCAAGTCTCCTGGGTGGCTATCACACTTTTTTATTAGGTCCTGTCTACCTTCACTATTCATTATGTACTTTCGCGTAAAACAAAGCAAAGTTTGTTTTGTTACCTGGTGAAACGAAGTCCAATGCAACTGGTACAGTGAAACGAAACATAGTATTTTGTTGCACTGCCCAGGGTGAAGAGAAGCCAGTGCAACTGACCAACCTTATAAACCCTCTTACAACGTCAAAAAGTTTAGTGTTTCGATCAAACGAGAAGTAACTTGACATAATTCTGTGGCGTTTTGACAAAAGAGCATAAGTCCATTTTTGGCATTGTTGAGGTTAGTCCAAAAATGGCTTGTCTATACATTCTCTTTGCTTTGACAAAGAGAGGTTAGTCCACCCTATAGCATTTTCTAGCTTATTTTGTATGTGTCCGTTGGAGGTAAGTCCACAAGCAGTAAATCTAATTTGACAAACGGAGCTAATTCAAACATACCTCATTTTGTTCCAAAATATGGACTTATGCCCTTTTGTCAAAACGCCACAGATTATTTTCCTTACCAATGTTTCATCATGCCTTTTAAAGACGGCCTACTTCTTCAGAAAGGTATTTTTCTTGGACATTGTGCTCACGAGCTTGCAATAAAAGACACTAATCTCTAGTGAGTCAATTCAGTTCAATTTATTCCAAGTTAGGCGCTTCTTGGAATAACAATGTATGCTGTTAATTTAGAACTGAATGATAAACGCCTAACACTTTAGCATGCTGTAATCTACTATAGGATGACAATACAAACAATGGTAACAACAATAAGTTTGAACTCACGCGCCACTTCAGAGTCACGTGCTCCCAGCTGCAACATCATATCCAGGTTTTAATTTTCGACCACTTAAAATGCTACTATTATGGTCTTGCGCACAATAAAATTAAAGAAGAGGCAAATTTTACATCGTCTTGTGTGATAGACACCTACCACATAGGCTGCTGTAAAAATTGACAATCTGTATTCTTCAATTTTATTATGAGCGGTATTACCACAATGGATGTGTTTTGAGCAGTCAAAAATTAAATAAAATTAAATTAAATTAAATAAAACAAAATATTCTCTACCATCCAACTGGTGAATGGAAAGCAGAAGGGCTTGGGGCCTCTGATCCCGCTCCCTGGATTAGTTAAGGAATGTCACACTCGCCGCCCAAAAATTTGTAAAAAGCAGATTGACGATTAAGAAACCGGATGTTTCAGAAACCTTTGAAGTGGTCCAGTGTTCTACAATTTGCGAAAAATGGGTAAAGAACTAGCATTTACTGTTTCCTCCCTCAAAGCATTTCCATATTGGGACAACCCTTACTGAAAAGAAGTTACGACGGCAGTCCAGACGGGAGGCTGGAACAGCAAGTTTAAAACTATGACATCATGTACGAGAAAAACAAGGTGCCAAATAAAAGAAAGGAAGATCAAGCCCATTGAAATGATGAAGAATTTTATACGTGAGGACAAGATTAAATTTAATTCTTCTACGCTCCAGCAATTCCTGGTTAAGACTAGCTAGGCGAGTTGGGTAGTCCACGTTTCTAAGACCAGGGAGGCCCTTCGTGAAGCGCCGCTGCACCGTTTCGATCTGGTCTATGTCCCGTATCAGGTGAGGTGACCAGACAGGGGTTGCATACTCCAGGAGTGGGCGAACGAATGATCAGCTAAGCTAAATTTCAACAGAATTAACGGTTAACAATGATTTCTACAACCAAAATTAATTTGATAACATGGCTGTATTGAAATTTCATATTGTTAAATAATACTCTAAAATCTGCAGTAGCCCTAAATTTAAAATTATAATACAACTAAATTCATACGTCGATATAGAAGTATGCAAGATCAGCACTGTTCATGTCCAGGGACTGGAGCCTCTTATTTTTTATTCTGTTCGATTCTGTTCTGGTTTATTCTTGTAAGACCGGTTGGTCTTGTTGTAGTCCCCATCTCCAACTCCCTCCATACACAGGGTGGTCTAAAAGTCTGGTCACACTCAAATAACTGCAGATATATAATGGTCCTACGTTAATTCTGAAGACATACTTGTAATGTAAGTCAGATATGGAGAAGCCAATGAAGATATTTTCAATGACCTTGAAAACAGCATTCAAGGTCATTAGCATTCTATTTTCCAAATCGTCAAGATACAGCACAAAAGTGAATTACAAAGTTGTACGCGAGCGTCAAACATGACAAACTGCGAAATCAGATTGAAAATTCGAGCATAATTATGAGGAAAACGAAATAGGAACAAAGTCTTCCCTGAACGTTTTAACTGCCATGCAGTGAAGCTTGGCATGCATGGCAGTTAAAACGTTCAGGGAAGATTTTTTTGCTATTTTGTTTTCCTCATAACTATTGGAATTTTGCTCCGATTTTCAATCTGTTTTCACAGTTTGTCATGTTTGACACTCGCGTACAACTTTGTAATTCACTTTTGTGCTGTATCTTGCGCCATTTGGAAAACAGAATGCAGATGACCTTGAATGCTGTTTTCAAGGTCATTGAAAATATCTTCATTGGCTTCCCCATATCTGACTTACATTGCAAATACGTCTTCAGAATTAAAGTAGGACCATTATGTCTGCAGTTATTTGCGTGTGACCAGACTTTTAGACCACTCTGTATAGTTTGTCTCTGATATCGGCTTCGCGTATGTTGCGTATGAAGAAAGGAAGGTTGCGAAAACATGTGGCGCAATCTCGGCTCTCAAGAATCGGACCCTAATAATGTAACCTGAGGTATGTAGCCTGCGAACATAAGGAATGAAAACAACGTATTATTGAGAAAGATCACATGATTGGTTTCAACGAATCAGGAAGCAAACTGTAATGACGGGAAACAAAATGTAATGACGCTGGCGGAAAAACGAATAGAAATCCAAATTATCCTTGTTGACGGTACGGAGCACTTTTTCAACTGTTGGGATTTCATCATTGCCCAAAAAAAAA
>JAHWFP010264200.1:0-25033 GCA_023313725.1 Lithobius niger | reverse complement strand
TGAGCGTCAAAATTCAGACATTATTCCCGTAAAAACCCGCTACGCAAACTTAATTACTTGAACATTTTCACGAAAATTATGCAGAAGCAAAACGATTTTTCAACATTTAAAATACAATCACAATCAATCAGTGCAAAAACAGTCAAGGAAAAAAACTAAGTGCATGATGCACGAAAATTCACTTGAAAAATTGTAACCATTAACCAGCGGTTACTATTATCATTAGCTAAGAAAAGATTTTTACTTCAAAATCTTAATCGTCAAAATCAGTTGTCAAATATCGGTAACAACGCGTGTCAAATGTGACTAACGCGGTAACAATCAGTTAAGCTCAACCCGAAATTAGCTTTTAATTATTTCATTCAAGTATTGTTATCTTAAACAATCAACATCATCAGTTTATTGATTCATCAATTAAAATAACAGATTCAAGTTGCTAGGGAACGATCACTAAGGTGAAGCGTGAGAATTGCACGTGAATCACTTTCATTCTGAAAAGTTCGAAGATGGCAGCTGCCGAACCTCATCTGCTTAACCTGGAAAATTCCAAGCTGCCTCAATTGATTTGGCGAATGAAATTTCGCTAGTGAACCTTGGTTATCTGTATACAACATGTTTTTCTTTCAGTTTACAAGCAATTTCACGATCCGCATGCGAAATTATTTTAGATCTAGCTACTGCTGGCCGAAAGAAGACCCAGAAGAAACACAGTAACTACTTTTAGATTTAAGTTTAAAATTCTTCGGAATCTGCTTCACTAACTGGGTAACGTTCACCTTCAATCTGTTCACGTAAATTATCTATATGATACACATAACGAGAAATTATACCCGTATTAAGATCTTTAAGCTGATAAGCTACAGGACTAAACTTTTTAACAATCTCGTAATTCCCGATGTAAATTGGTGCCATTTTCTTCATAAAATAGCGTGATTTGTCACTTTTAGGGTGATTTCGTACGTAAACCTTAGTTCCTACTTCAAATTCTTTACCAGTTTTATGTTTATCTGCCTTTGCAGCACGATGTAATTTAGCTGCTTGACGTTTGCGTACTGCTCTTCTAACTATCGCACGCATGCGTGAAGTTAAGTTTAAGATGTGTAATGGGTAATTAACTTCGTCCGTGTGTACTTTACCGACAGGGGCTTCGGGCATTCGTAACTCCCTTCCTGTTGCTAACATACTTGGGGTGAAACCCGTAACCGAATCCGTTGCTGAATTTAATGCTAACTGTAGTTGTTTTAAACGCAAATCCCAATTTCTATGACCTGACTTTTCGTCTTGCACGTAAATTGCTAGCGTTTTTGTTAACTCTTTCATCCACCGCTCAGCTAGGCTGGACTTAGGTGAATAGACTGACAGAAATCGAGCTTTGATACGCCACTGTAGGCATAAATTCTTCATTATTTGCCCTCTCAAATTATTGGAGCTGTCGGAAAAAATTTCCGCTGGTACGCCATGCCGTGAAAACACTTCATCAATGAGTGCCTTTGCTATAGTTTTAGCTTCAGCGTTTCTTAGGGGAATTAATTCAACCCAATGACTCCACTTATCAAGTACCACTAGGATGTAAGTAAAACCATTTGTACTCCGTACTAGCGGGCCTTTCAGGTCAAATACAATACTCTCCCATGCTTCCTTTTCAGTTACTATCATCGTTTTAGCCTTCTTACGAGTCTGCTGCGCCTTATGGACCTGACAAACTTTACACGTCCTTACGTAATTTGAAATCAACTTTGTAGCACTCATCCATGTGTACAAATAAAATATGCGCTTTATCGTCTTGTAAACACCCATATGAGGACCCGTAAACGTATCGTGTACTAGCTGAATGATTTTCTTTTGTAGCGAACGGGGCACCAAAATTTTCAAATTCGGCGCATCTACAACATCTTTATTTACATCCACATAAATTATTCCGTCACTCACAACTGACTTTGGCTGGTATTTTAACACAAATCTATGAAACGAAGGTGAATCATACTTTATTTCCTTCGTTTCTCCCTCCAAAGCTAACTTTAATGCCAACGTGTATTTATCTTTTAACGTTTCTGCTCTAATCTGATCAAGTGTAATCTGTTCAATATCCAACTGATTACACAAACAATCGTTGTTAAAAACGTAACAATTCTGACCCGTTCGTTCATCCATAGCCGGTATCAAGATTGGATTAGTGATAGGAGTAAAGTCTCTTTCAGATTCGTATCGTCTAGACAATACATCCGCGATGCGATTCTGTGAACCTGGGACGAAGCAGATCTTAGCGTCCAACTGAGATAACTCCACAAGCCACTTCGCTAAGCGTCCCGTGGGTGCGCTTACCTTGCTTAAAACCGAAAGTGCCCTATGGTCGCTGAAAATTGTTATCACGCCCCCTTCTATGTATCTACGCCACTTACGAACTGCCCAAATAATACTCATTAATTCCTTTTCACTATTAGAAAATCTTTGCTCAGCAACTGTCAAACGTCTAGAGATTATATCTATGGTCTTCTTCTCCTTAGTGAGTGGATCGACCTGATATAAAATCGCTCCAGCCCCAGAGAAGGATGCGTCTGCCATAATTATCCAAGGCTGATTGTAATCAGGCGCTGCTAACAAGGGAGCGTCTACCAACATTTTCTTAATTTTCTGGTAAGCTTGTTCCTACTTCACCTCCCAGACAAATTTCGGCGTTTTACCTTTTAGCACCGCAAATAGAGGCGCTGCAATAGTTGAATATGACATCACAAATCTACGGAAAAAACCCGCCAAACCGAGAAATTTTCGGAGCTCATTAATGCTTTTGGGGCGCGGCCAATTCTCCAGAATTTCCTTCTTACTAGGGTTCGGCAAAACCCCCTCACTCGTAACCTTATAACCTAATAGGGTTATCTCTTTCTTACAAAAGTCTGTCTTCTTTATGTTTATTTTGAATCCTTCACGACCTAAAATCGCTAGGGTGTCTTCGATCGCCATCAAATGCAATCGGAATTCTTGTGACATAATCGAGATATCATCAAAATAGCTCTGTACGTTCAGATAATGTAGAGGGGCGAGCATTCGTGAAACTGAGGCACAGAAGAACGCTGGTGCTTGTTTGATACCAAACATAATTTTGAGAGGAGTAAAATTTCCGAACGGGGTGCAAAAAGATGACACCTCACCTGCTCGTTTCGTCACCCCTACTTGCCAGTATGCTTCGGTCAAATCAAAAAGAGTAAGGTACTTGCTGTTAGGGCACCTCTGCACCATATCCTCAATTCTAGGGGTTGGAAAGTTTTGCATCTTGCTTATTTCGTTCAATTTATTGTATGCGATCACAAAACGCGTGGTGTTATTCTTCTTGGGAATGATAAACGCCGGAAAACACCATGCACTCGTGCTGGGGACGATAACCCCAAGCTCCAGCATCCTATCCACATGCTGACGTAACTGCAACTCTTTAAACTTTGAAACTGGATAGGGCTTCAACGCGATTGGTGGGTGATCGCCAACATCAATATCCATAACCGGGCTTATTAAACCAATTCTCGAACTGAACACAAATCTATATTTCATTAATACCTTGAACAACTGTTCCTTTTCGTCATCTGTCAAAACGTCACTCTCATTTACTTTATTACGAATGTCTTGCTCTGTGGCACAAAACTCATCTGGTTCTATGGATGTAGCAGTTGCCTGGGACTGATGGACTTCGCCTATACCCGGCTTACGATTTAGCTTGTAGATTTTCGAAGGTTTATCCTGCCAAAACCAAGTGTTCGATGCGAAATTTGGCTGTAAACCCGTTGACTGCTGAAAATCTACGCCAAGGATTACTGGCTGGATTGTGTTTTCCATCAAGATCAGTGGAAAAGTTACAGTTCGTTGCGCAACCTGAAACGTAGCCAATACGAAACCCGGACACTCAACGAAACGAGTATCGGCAACTCTAACCCGATAAGGACGTTGCGTGAATTCACATCCCATTTTCAACAACTCATCTTTTAGTGAAATATTTACGTAAGACATTGTACTTCCACTATCGAGTATGGCGTCTGCACATTCTTTACCGAATTTAAGTGAAAAATATGCACACGGTGCTGGTGTAGGCTCAACAAGATCGCCTAGACAATTTCTGTTAGGAATTGGTCGGTTTTGAAAAGAAGACACGCCATTTCCAGCTTCACCGACTAAAACTGGATGGCTTTCGGGTTTTTTGGCACGAATTCCTGTGCATCAGAATCCAACTCAATTTCATGAAGTTGTGCATTAGTGCTTCTATTTGAAGGACGACCAATAGTGGGATTTACACGACAGTTTTGTGTTTCGTGCGACGAATTTTTACACTTCGAGCACCAAATTCCCTGTGCACGACTACTATTATCGTTATTACTACCACGACCACGGCTGTTAAAAAAAGTTCGTCCATTTCTGCGGTCATTGCTACTATTTGAATTACCGTTATTGCTGCCGTTTTTCCAAACTGCAACCTGATTTTGTTGGTGGTTTGACATATTAGGGCAGAATTTAGAAGTCCACCCGACCGTATTACAAATGTTACAAGTGTACTTTGCATTATATTTAGGCAAGAAACTAGCGCTGTTATTCCAATTACCTCTACCACGATTTTTACCATTTCTAGTGTTACCAATATTTGAAACTCCAGTTTGGATTGGATTAGCCTGCCTCCTCTGCATCATATTTTCTAAGAAAAGACCTTGCATTTTAAAATCTATCAAGGAAGTGAATTTTCTTGACATCATAGGCATGTGAAAAGTCGAATTCAGTGTTTCTAAAATCGCTTCAATTTGATCAAAATCACTGATTCTAGCACCTGTGTTTTGTAAAATATCTGTGCATTTATTAAAATGCTTAATGAAACTTCCATTTTCTTGCATTCTCATAGTTCTAACCTTAGCAATTAGGTTATACCCATGTGACTGTACTTCAAACTTAGCCAAAAACAAGGTTTTAAAATTCTCCCAACCAGAAAAAGGTTCATTTGCCAAAAACCAGTCAACAGCATCCCCTGTTAACCATGATGGAACAGTTTGGTGGATAAATAATTTCTCGTCAACCTTCCTAACTTTTAAAATTCTTTCCAATTTCATAATAAAAGCTGAGGGGAAAATTTTGTCATTCAACCCATTAAATTCTCCAATTTTCAAAGCTTCCATTTTAGGCAAAGGTATTGACATTTCAACAGCTCTTTGGTAATTATTCTGTGATGAACAACTAACAACATTTGAACTACTACCAACTAGATTACTGCTAGGTGTCATAACAGGTGAACTGAAAACATTAGTTGTTGAAGTTAATGGTGGCTTAGGTGCAATACCAGCTGTACACACCGGATTCGCACCTCCCCATAAAAAATTAACTACTGAATCCAGTTTAGCACTCAAATCCAAGATGGCAGAGTCAGTAGAATTACTAGCTGAAAAAGGTTGGCTAAAATAATTTGGCACACAAGTAGGTATTTGAGTTGACACTTGGCTTGGTCCAGGCAAGGGTGCAGAATAATTTGGCATTGAAGAAACAGTTACCGAAGGCTTTCCAAGCATTTGGAACACAGGGTCGTTTGGTAAAATAGAACATGTTTGAACCTGTCCAGAGGGGTCAGTCCATGTTAGGGTTACTGGAATAAGTTGCTGCTGCTGCAAACTAGCTGTAGTTGTTACTGAAGCTACACAAGCAGGAGGAAAAGGAGGTGGAAAAGGCAAATTCACATTTGAAGGCATGCCTGGTACAAATGGAACACCTCCTGTAACACTAGTATTACTTGCAACTGGTGAAAATAATTGTCCAACATTTGGTAAAGTCAATGTAGGGCTTGACACACCAACATTTAGGCTTGCTGAAGTAGAACCTAGACTCACATTAGGTGTCACTTGAACATTAGGGCTAGCTGCAGGAAACTGAGCTGCTAATCTTGATGGAGTAACCCCTAATGGTGATTGCACAACTTGTGGAATAATAGGGGTAGACATTTTAGCTGCTTGTTCCCTTCTAGACCTTTTTCCTATTTTATTAGGGTCCCAACTTAAACTCCAAGAGTCAGGGTCTAAATCTGGCTTAGATCTAATAGACCTTGGCATAAAATTCCACAATTCTGAAGGTCTTAGGCCTATAGGCTATGGAAGGTTACTTCAAGGCCTAAATTCAGTAGCCTACACAAATCAAAAGTAATCAGGATAGTTCCAGCAAAGGTAAAAGTCAAAAGGCACTAGCCTACACAGGCCCACACAAACTCTTCCAATAAAATAAAAAGCACTGACTGATTCAAACTAAACTCCACTGCAATATAAAAAGTTATTGCTATTTCAAACACAGTTCACAATACTCACACTACTCAGGTTGTCTCTTGGTTACCCACTGAAGGCTGGGGTCTCAGGTGAAAATGGAACACCCAAGATGGCTGCCGGCATTCCAAAAAGGCTTCTTGGTGAAAATTGAGTCCTTTCCTAGGTGAAAAATGGACGGCCGATGCACCACTTGTGCAACCCCGCTATGCCCGGTACAAGGAAGAACGCCAGAAGGATGGTAAATTCAGGGTTTATTCCAGGGCCACGCGGTCTGTCCTCAGGAGATGTTGTCCAATGGTTCAAGGATGCTCTGATCTGGGCTACTAGCAGAGTGGCACACTTCAGGAAGAGTTCTTAGCTGGTTAGGGACTAGCTCCCAGAGTGAGGCTGCAAGGGGCTGCAAGGCCTTAAGTACCTAGAGCTGCAGCCAGTACCTGCCACTGGTGGCGCAAGGTACTTCCTGTACTATATCCTGGTATCCCATGATCCACCTGTGCTAGCAGCTACCCCTAGGGGCAGGCAAGGCCAGAGCCATCCAGACCACTGATCCCCAGGGACTGGACCATACATCAAAGTACATAGCATTACTGGAATACATCAATAAAGATACAGAGTATACAGAATAGATAATATGGAGCCATAGCATCAAGGTAAAGAGGCCCACTAAGGCCCTAGCTTAAGGAGTATGAGGAAGCTGTGGAAACCGTCGTTGCAACTTCCTCTGGCATACTCAGGAGTTTTGCCTTCCCAGATTGGGGTTTCCTCTATTTCTTCAGGTGCTAATATGACATTTACTGTGTCAATTGCATGGAAGTAAGGCTTTAGCATATTCACATGATAAATTGCTAATTTAGTTTTGGCCTTATTTAAAGCTATTTGGTAATTTACTTCTCCCAGCTTTTTTACTATCGTAAATGGCCCTTTCCAAGTTTGTGTTTCCTGTCAGTTTTGAGTACTAATACCTCATCTCCTCCTTATACCGTAAATCATGTATTAAAAGCCCAGTTGAAGCTAAAGCCCACCCCCTAAAATCCTGTAAAGTCAAAATCTTGAAATAGTGGAATTAAAGCCCACCCCTCAAATTGTCGTTTTTCTACGAAAAATTACCTAAACGTTATATGATGTGAATAAAGATAGTAATGCTTAGTATGTTTACTGGCCCCTTCTCCCTCCCTGTGGTAATAGTGGACTCTTTCTTTAGCTCCTAGCACCTGCACAAGGCCTGGGAATCTCTCACCTAAGCCTCCTCCACTCTTCACAGCAATTAAAAGGATATAAAAATTAGGTCTTTTAGAGATCGTTCAAAAGCTTTGAATTTTCTGTAATATATGTACAGAAAGGTTAGAAAATTGATAATGCTTGATTTAAAGCCCAACCCCCTATTTTTGCCAAATTAACTGCATAAGCCCATGGGCGTTTAATCCACGATTTACGGTACTGCTTATCACGGACCCCTGTATCATAATACTTTTTTGCTTTGGTTTGAGCGTTAATTGTTGCCTCTTCCACTAATGCCCTACTGTTTTGAAACCTATTTAGCAAGTTGTACACATGTTCGACTACTGTAACATTCATATCTTCATCGTCCCACCTATCCTTAAGTAACTGTCATGGTTCCCTAATGTTGCTACCATACACTAGTTCTGACGGTGTGAAATTAGTGGTTTCATGCACTGAACTACGAATAGCAAAGCATACTGCTGGCAAACAATGCTCCCAATCATTTGGATTTTCTAAACACAAAGCCCTTAACACTTAAGGGACTGGAGATTCTAACAGGAAAAAACCACTGGGGACTGACGAAAAAAGGCCATTTTGGAAAATTCACCAAAGATAAACGAAATATGCAAAACGAATGCAGTTTTTTTTTAAATCGACCGTGGTAGTACGACCTTTCCATTCAACTAAATCAATTGTATGTAGCTATTTTGCAGATTATGCAAATTAAAATCAATCATACGCCTTTTTTTGAAAAAAAAAAAGTTGCTGTTAGAAGAACATGGCGCCATTTTTGCAATTCGATTTGGCCGCATTTGGGATATAAGCATTTCGTACTTTTAGTGTGAAAGGTTGGCACCAGATGGCAGTACCAATCAAGGCCAAGAGTCATAGCTTCGAAAGTAACCTAAAACGAAGCCCGTAGTAGTACGGGCTGATTTTACTGCATAGTTGAAAGTCTGCCCGCATTAATGCGGGCATAGTCCTTTAAGTGAGTTTCACATACCCGTATTATTACGGGCATAGTCCCTTGAGTGTTAAAATGTTTTTTAAATTCCTGTGAACTCGTTCTACAGAGTTTGACTGAGGCCTATGAGGAGAATTATGCACAATCTCGTTCCCACATTTCTCTAGGAAATAAGTTGTCAGTTGTGAAACAAAATGCTGCCTTGGTCTGACTGGATCGTTACCGGAAAGCCTATTCGACAAAAAACTTTTAAAAGTTCATCTACAATTGTTTCAGAGTTAGCTACCTTTAAAGCTACTGCTTCTGGAAATTTTTTCGCGGGGCATAACATTGTTAGAATATACCTGAACCCTTGCTGTGTTGGTTTCATTGGTCCTACCACATCAATTATCAAGCGTTTGAACGGTGTACTTATTATGGGAACCTTTACCAATGGCACTTTAGTTACAACACGAGTTTTGCCTATGCGCTGACATGTATCACATTGTTTGACCGCCTGTTCAACTTGTTTACACATCCCCGGCCAGTAAAAGTGCTGCTGAATTCGTGCCAAAGTTTTCTTTTTATCTAAGTGTCCTGACCACCCATTTGATTGAGCTACATCAATTACCTGATTTCTGTACTTAAGTGGAATGACCATCTGTTCAAAAACACAGTCCGTAGTGCGCTGTTCCCACTGTCTGTACAATATTCCCTTCCTTATAAAAAATTCTGTTGAAGGATTTTTACTCCCCAGAACTGCCTTCCAACATCCTTCTAAGCTCTCATCATTTTTCTGAGCTTCATTTAACTCCACTGTGGATGTCCTGACTAAACTGGTACAATCTGCAGTCAAGGGTGATAGCACACTGCTAATCTTAGCTGCACCATCTACATTTACTTTGGCCCCTGGCTTAGTTAAATCTGGATCCTTACCGACAGATTTTACTTTAACCTTAACTTCAGAAGAATCTGCTAGCCTACTGCTGCTTTTCTGCGTTCCCCTAGCCACATTTTCAAGCTCGTCATGTTTTGTACCTTCCCTTTTACCCTCTTCCCTAAGCCTAGCTTCATGAAGTTGTTTGGCCTGTGCCCTAGTAATAACATTACACAATTCTGACTGCTCCTCATCATTCATGTTCTGAATGCCAAGAATTGTTTTGACAGTTAAAATACAATCAAAATTTCCTGGAAAATAGGGTGAAACTGCTGCCCTAACATTTACTTTACCACTTGGGGATCCTATCTCCATAACTGCTACTGGTAATTCTGCTGGAGTGGGGAATAATACTGTACTCAACTGAATGAATTCCCCCGTTAGAATTGCTGGATCTACCCAATTTGCTAGCAAACACATTTAGTGTTGCTCCAGTGTCTCGCAAAACTCCTGTTTACCTTATAAATCATAACCTGCTATTATGTTATGGTCCAATTCAGAAAATGTATGTTTACCACGGGTCATGCATAAATTTACTGAAGCTGTACTACGTTTACTTGGGCAATTTTTGACAAGATGAGAAGAATCACCACACTCAAAACACGATCGTTTAGCCTCAAACTGCTTAGAATTACCATTTGCAATCCCCATTTGCACTTTGCCCATTACTTGAAACATTTGCATTTTTAGCATTCTGCTGTCCATTCCCATTCCTTTCCACATTCCCATTACCACTAATAGCATTATTTGCCTGCCCATGGCCCACTGCTCCATTGTTTGACCCTGGATTTGTGTTACTGTTACCACTATTACCATTATTACCCTTGTAATAGTTAAATTTCTTGTAATAAGGCCTATTCCCATTTCCCTTGGAATTTTGGTTACTATCTGCACTGTATTCCCTTCACTACTATGGTTATTCTGGGTACCACTCTGACGCCTAGCCATCCATTCATCAGCTAAAGTAGCAACCTGCACTAGGTTTTCTAAATCCCCTTTATCCACTAACCACAGTTTTAACTCATTTGGTACTTTTTCTAAAAACTGTTCAATTAGCATAAGCTGAACCACCTTATTGAAATCCGTACCACACTTGGCTGTCCTAATCCACTCTGAGTAATATGTTTCGATCATGTATGCAAAATCACTACAAGATTGCGTGCCTAGGAGATTTACATGCATTTCGAAATTTGGTGTGAAGAGACTCGCATGTAAGCTTGAAACCTTTGTAAGAGTTACTGCTTAACCTTGTTAAAATCATTAAAGTCTACATTAGGTAGCCTAGTTACAACTTCTCTAGCTGTGCCACTTAGTAAAGACAACAACCTCAATGACCAAGTATCTTCTGGAAAATTCAACTGTTCACAAATTCGGGTGAAAGTTGTTAAAAAGAGCAAAATATCATCACTATTTTCTTTAAATGGTTGCATGTGACGTGTCATATCCATTTTGTCTCTAGACTCTGCACCAATAATACTGGGATTTCTAGCATTTTCACTGGGAGTCCTAGCTGCACTAGCTTCAGCTAATTTAATTCCCTTCTCAGCTGCTAATTTCTCCCTTTCGAATTCTAGTCTCTTATTTTCTGCATTTGCTTCCTGTTGAATTTTTTTCTTTTCCCAACTCAAATTTCTTATTTTCTACATTGGCTTCCTGTTGAATTTTTTTTTTCCAACTCAAATTCTCTTTGCAATTTCTCTTTTTCTAGAAGCATTTTTAATTCAAGCTCTTTGTGAATTTTCTGTGTTTCTCGTTCATGCTCTAGCCTTAATATTTCTTTGTTAACACTAACAGCATTAGCTTTCTTATCTCGAGTAATCTGCTCTTTTTGCCGATTTACTTCGGCTTGAAAATCTAGGAAATCGCTATCGACATCATTTTCGACTAAAGATCCAACTGCTATTTTAGCCTGCAAAGCTATAATAATTGCTCTTCTAGTTTCCACATTTAACTGATTTTCTTCAGCCAAAAGCTTTAATGGTTCTAATTCCCCGTTTTCAAACATTTTAAAAACAAGTTCGCAATTTTAACGTTAATTAAAAAAAAATTGCCACAATATCGCAATCAACGTGTATACAAACCTGCTTGACGATCGACGACTCCCTCCTGGACTCTCGGTTGTTGCTTATCGAGTTCTTCTCCCAGGCACTTCCACTTCAGCTACGCACTTCCGGTTCCGTCTGAAGCATGTTCGTCGTCGTTGTGTTCCAGTGGCCCTGAAGTTTTCGAGCTTCCACGCTGCCACTTCGGTGATTTTCTTGTAAAAACCTCCAATCTGTATTCTGGAGATGTTTTTGTGTGATGCTAGTCCACAATTTCAGCCGATCTTCCAACCTGATCGCCGTGGGATGCAATTTTTTTCTGCCGACCACGTTGCCTTGTCACCGCCTTTTTGAACTTCGTCACAGCCGTTGAATCGCCGCTCGGTTTGCAGTTCCTCGCTAGCCGTCGTCGACCAACTTTCCTGGCTTGACTTCAGCAACTTCTGACAATTTTTTTTTCTCCGAGATCGCCGACCACGTTTTCTTTATTGCCGTCCACGTCTGGCTTGAGCTTCGTCCCTGCTGTTGAATCTCCGCACGGTTGCAGTCCTTCGCTTGCTGTCGTTGACCAACTTTTTCCCGGCTTGACGTCTGCTCTTCCAGCAATTCCGTGATCGATCTCTGGGTAAACTGCTAGGCTTCGTAGTTCGGCTTACGTCCGCTGCCACCAACTGTAACGTGTGTTCAATGTAGAAGCCAAACTTGAAGAAGTTAAACCTTATTTAATGCGGAATAATCATGATAAGATTTGGGTTACATTATTATGTTCTTTCTCAACACAAGAATCAACGGGAATAGAACACCGGGCTCTGAAGCCCTTGACTTTTATATGCTCCGGTCGGATCCAGAGCTCCACCGGACAACCAATCAGCTCATGAGTTCGTTAACCAATCCAGTTCATGGTTACAAAGTGTTCACCAATCGTGGCCAACAATACTTGGCCACGTTCTCCTGCACGTCCGCTCATGGTTTTGGCACAAAACCTGAAAGTCCTTGCCGTTTGCCGTTGCACAAGTGATTTTGGCGCCAACAAAAGTCAACCACAACACAACAGCACACAGGTAGGTACGAGGGTGAGCCAATGTCTGTTACACCCTGGAGGTTTCTTCCGGTGCGCAGGCGCCTGCTTGCATATCCCTATGTGCATGTGCGTCGCAGTCCTCCCTTATAAAAGCTACAGCGCGTACGCTATCGGCATTCATTTTACTCTCAATATGTCAGGCGGTGACTCGAGAGGGAAGGCAGGGCGAGAGTTCGGTTAAGTATGTTTTAGGCAAAAAGAAACCATTTTAAGCTGGCCTGGCTGGGGGCTGGTAAAATGTTTTCTTTATTGCCAAAACGTATTAACCTGACAATTTCCCTGACAGAAATTAGCTTACTTGCTTTCATCCGATCATAAACGACTTACAGTGATAACACTTCAGTAGCTTTCGAAAGCTACTGCGGTGTTATCACTATAAGTCGATGTTCATTGGCTAAATTTAAAACTAAATCAGTAAGGCAATATCCTGTAGCTTTCATTGGTCGACACAGTGTAATGCAAAACCGTGCAAAACGTGGCGTGCGCTTTCTGAAGTTGATACGCTTTCGGCAGTCACTCGCTTGAAACGTTACCCAGATGGCATGATACGATACGTTTGTTGAATTCATTTCAAATAAAAGTATATATTTTCCTACAAAAAACAGTCCGGAAAGCCTTTCTTACGAAATATGCACTGTGTCGTTCGTTTGCGTAACCTAGCAACGCCTGCAGTCACATGTAGAAGCCGGAGGCGAAGCCAGTTAACCCGCCTGCGTCGTTAGGCCTAACGTAAACGTAACCTAGCCAACAAATTCTGAACACCGTTTTGAAATTTATTGTGCTCCACTACAGTCCATATTTGATTTTATTTTACTTACTCTTGCAATTTGTGAAAAACAACATTTTGCCGGTCCTCGGACTGGCCGGCTAAAAATGGTTTCTTTTTTGCCTAAAACATACTTAACCTGATAATTTTGCATTACATTGTCCTCAATGGAATGTTTCCCTGGAGGTTTTTCGGTTGTGTGTATCCGCCTGCTTGCATGATCCCACTGCGTCTGCGGGACGCGTCCTCCTCTATATAAGCGGCAGCATGGTCGATGTCGGCATTCATTTTCCTCTCAATCTGTCACGCGGTGACTCGAGAGGGGAGGTAGGGCGGGCCCTTGGTTAAGTATGTTTTAGGCAAAAAAGAAACCATTTTTAGCCGGCCAGACCGAGGGCCGGCAAAATGTTCTTTCTTGTTTTGCCAAAACATTAACCTGATAATTTTACATTATCAGCTGACCTCGTCAAACGTGGTGGCGGGCACCGATCTGACGGAGCGCCCCGGGATGCAAGCAGGCTTCCCCCAAAAAATTTTGAACATTTTGCACTTTATTCAGAACCTTTGGAGACTAACAGGATTTGGATCTCTTCCGTAGGGTCTGGTGTCTCAGAAAAGGACCGTTTGTTTAATGGTGGATCTTGCTTCTTTCTCTGGATGGCTTGCTTCCTTGTTTTTTGGATGGTTTGCTTCCTTCTGTGGGTAACTTGTTTCCATCTGGGATGGCTTGCTTCTGCTTCGTTCTGATTGTGCTTAAGGGGACTTGACCACAGTTCTGGCTGCGACGAATGGTCCCAGCCGGTGTAGTCCCTTCTCTTCACTTGACATGTTCCTCAGGTAGTGGGAGGTCAATGTCGTTGAGTGACACCAGGAAGCCGCCTGTGGGATTACTTCTATTGGAATGGCATTATGGTGTGCCCGCGATGTTGAAATCGCTGCGACGTCGTGTGCTGTTGCTGTTTCCCCTTTTAGGTTTGTTTTGTCGTTGGTTATATCGATTGTTTTCCTTCTCCAATGGGAGATCATTATAGCTAAGGTTTCTCCTGTTTGAGAGTCTCCAGGCAGGAAAAGTGGGTTTCCGTTTATTCGGATGTTCTCGTGTGGGTGTGGGTAAGGTTGAGACGGAAAGCTCGGACGGGGTAGTTTAGAAGCGTTCAGGCTCGGAATGGGTGAAGGGTTACTAGTGAGAAGTTTGGCCAGAAGGGCTCAGAGGAGGGGAAGGCTTTGGCTTCCTTGGCCTTCTTCAGTATCTGTAGAAGGAGTTCGAACAGGTATGCGTAAAGGTTGTGCCGTGGATGTGTCTTGGTTAAGATCGAGACGAGGGGCTCGAGATGAAGAGGTTGTCCGTCTTGAAAACCTCGTTCAAAACGTGGTCCTAGACACGAAAGAGACGAGTGTGGACAGCAATGGTCGTCTTAATCTTTACTTGAAACGTGGAGTAATTCGTGGTGGAGATGTTGGAAGAGTTGAGGGTGTCATCCGTGCGACTCTTTACTCAAAACGTGGGTTTAGCCATGTTTCAGATGAGCACCGGTTGGATTTGAATTAGGTGTCTTATTTTCGCTCGAGACGTGGGGACAGCTACGGTTGAGACAACTTGGGAGAGGTGAAAACTGTCATCTGCCTTGACTTTTCACTCAAAGCGTGGGTTTTTTTTATCACGTATGAGACAAGCAGCAACGTGGATGGCCACTGTTGTCTTGATTTTTGTTCGAGGCTTGAAGCTAGCCATGGACAGGAAAGGTCGTGAGACGGGGAAACGGCTTCCGTCTTGACTCTTTACTCAAATGTGGGTGTTAGTCACGAATGAGACGGGCATCAGTGTGGACAGCAATTTTTTTTTTTTTTTTAAGATTTTTTATTCGAGGCGTGAGGTCAATTACGGTCGAGATGAGCAACGAGAAGGGCAAACGTTTTGTGACTGTCTTCACTCAAAACGTGGTTTTTGGCCACGGATGTGATGTGCATCTGTGGACAACAACTGTTGCCTTTCCTTTCACTTGAGACGTGGGGTCAGCCCCTGTCGAAACGAGCAGCAGGGCATGTAAAAGTCTTCCAATTTCAGTCTTCATTCCAAACGTGGGTGATAGCCATGAATGAGACCAGCATCAGTGTGGACTGCAACTGTAGTCTTGATTTCTACTCGAGACGTGGGATTAGCCACGATTGAGACGAGCAGCAAGGGATGTAAAAGGCTTCCGACTTCACTCTTTAAGCAAAAACATGGGTTTTAGTCACGAATGTGGCGAGCATTAGTGTAGACAGCAACTGTTGTCTTGATCTTCACTCGAGACGTGGGGTAGCCACGGTCGAGACGAGCAGCGAGGGATGTAACAGCTTCAGACTTCACTCTGCACTCAAAACGTGGGTGTAACCACGAATGAGGCGAGCGTCACTGTGGACAGCAACTGATGTCTTGATCTTCACTCGAGACGTGGGGTTAGCCACGGTCGAGACGAGCAGCAAGGGATGTAAAATGGCTTCTGTTTTCACTCTTTATTCCACACGTCAGTTCTAGCAACAAATGGGACGAGCATCAATGTGGACTGCAACTGTTGTCTTGAGTTTCACTTGAGACGTGGGGTCAGCCACAGTCAAAATGAGCAGCAGTTGATGGTTTCCGTTTTCATTCTTTATTCCAAAGCCTGCATGAGTTTCACTCGAGTCGTGGAGTCGGGAACGGACGAGGCGACAGCAAGGTGTGTGAAGGGTTGTCAATTTTACTCTTCACTCTAAACGTGAATGGGATGAGTATTAATGTGGACAGCAACTGCTGTCTTGAGCATCATTGAAGACGTGGAGACAGCCACTGTCGGGACGAACGGTAGGGCGTGGTTATTACTCCAAACGTGGGTTCTAGACGCGCATGAGACGAGCTTCAGTAGTGAGCAACTGTTTTTCTTGAGTTGCACTCAAGACGTGGGGTCAGGCACGAACGAGATGAACGGCGAGACGAGCGTAGTTGCCATGGGTGCTGGCCAACTCCGAGAGACAGCTGAAGTCTTAATTGTGAGTGGAGGACAACACTGTTTTCAGAATGACCCGAAACGTGAGCAAACTTAGAGAGGCGATGGTGCGAGACGCAGTTGCCGGGGGTATCGGCCAGCTGGGGAAGGGGCTACGATGCCTTCCTTGAGTGTGGTGGTGTTTCCCGTTGTCGGAATGAACCAAGATGAGTGCTGACCAAAGTTGCTGAAGTTGTCGCGACATGGTTGTTGCTGTAGTGAGTGACGAAAACTGGTCTGAGACGGCAGGACGGGAGGTGCGTTTCTCATGGGGAACCCTGGTTAAATGCGGCCTTGCATTGCAAGTCCGAGACAAAAGAGAGGAGAAAGCTGGGCTGAGGTCGAGTCGTGAAAAGTGGCTTGGGTCGGCGGGACAGACCGTGTTTTCTCAGTGGGGGAGGGAGCCGCTAGACGGCGTAGTGGTCGTGGTCGAGCGGGATGTAGGTTTTCGTTTTCTTGCCGTGGACGAGAGGATGGCAGAGTGTCTCTTGTGTCTGTCGCGACACACGATTGACACTACCCGTTCTGGGACGGAGATGGGTTTCCTTGACATAGACGTAAGGATGGGAATTAACGTTTGTGGTTATCTTGGATCATGGGTGTCGTCATTGGCGACATGAGCACTCTGGTACATCGTCGCCCAGCGGAGGTAAACAGCATCAGGAGCCGAACAATGACGGAAAGAACACCGTGAGATAAGACGTCCTTGGCGTTATCCAGTCGAGTGACAGGGTACGTTGACGGATCTGGTTGACGAAAAAAAAAAATGATGGAAAGGATCACGTCGTGAAGGGACGACATTGGTATTCCGTCCGTGAACCGGTGCCAAGCACTCGCCCCAGCCGCTACATAGGACGGCAGGAAAAGGTGTTCAGCGCAATCCAGTGTCGCGAAGGTTGTTGGTTCCGGGAGGGAAGCGTCGAGCGACAGGGTTTGTTGACTGATCTAGTTGGCGAGGAAAATGATGGGAAGATGACATCGCGAAGGGATGACATGGCCATTCCATTCGAAAACTGGTGCCTAGCGTTCACCCCAGCCGGCGTGTGAGACGGCAGGAAAGGGAGGCTTCACGGAAGAACGACCTGGCTTGCCGAAGATCTTCCTCAAATGACAAGAGGTCGGGCGGGGGGCGTTGGTCGTCCTGAAGCGGCGAGCCAACTTCGTCATTCGCGACAAGGGCGTCTTGGCATTTGTCGTCTTGAAGTGAGTTGTTCATGTCGATGGCGACTTTGGCAGGTGCGGAAGGTGCCATAACAGCCTTTGTCGCGACAGACGGTGTCCCGACAAACGGCGGTGTGGAAAATCAACGTTGCTTAGCTCACAGAGGAGGGAAGGGCGAGTGGCGTTTGCGGCTGTTGAGACTTATTGTTGAGTTGTGGGCTTCGCTGCAAGTGACGCTGTAGTCACGAAGTGAAGAATTAGATGAAGGACAAGGGGAGAGTTCGTGCTGGACAACCTCTGTTGAGATATAGTCTCACGGACTTTCCGTATCTCTTCACGGAAGAGCGCCTTGGCTTGCCGAAGGTCTTTTTCTAAGGCCCAGAGCGCAGGCGGAGATGCGTTGACTGTCTTGGAGGGTTGAGTCGTCTTCGTCATTCGCGACAAGGCCGTCCGGTAGTCGTGAGGGGCAGGCGGGGGAGCAGGTGGGAGTGCAGCATCCGCAGTCAGGGCAAAGGCCGGAAGGCCATAATGGGCGGCGGCGTCTTCGGTAGATGAAGAAGTCTTGAAAGGCGACAAATCGCGAAGGGCGAGAAGTGGCGAAGGGTGAGAAGTCGCGAAAGGCGAATCTAGAGATCGACTGACGAGTGAACGAAGGAACCACTTGGAGGAAATGAATGCCGAAATCGGCCATGCTGCCGCTTATATAGAGGACGCGTCGCGCAGACGCACTGGGATCATGCTAGTAGGCGGATGCACACAACCGAAAAACCTCCAGGAAAACATTCCATTGAGGACAATGTAATGCAAAATTATCAGGTTAATATGTTTTGGCAAAACAAGAAAGTAAAATTTCATGTACTACATTTATTAAATTATTATTACGGAATTGTTTAAAGTAATGTTTGGAGGTGTGCGCCAATGAAACATTCTTTAGCGGCGGTGAATATCAATTTTATTCCTGGTGGTCATGGGGCAAATCGGCGAGCCGATATTTAGAGGGCAGCAGCAACTTTTATAAATTTGTCAATTCTTCATACGTAATTTAGCTTGCTGAATAATGACGAGAAATTCTCTAACTAAATACCCCACGAGCTATTGGAAATTATCAAATTTTTTCAACACTCGTGTTTTGGCCCATTAAACTCACTCATGCTATTTATTGGCAGATAATTTCCCTCGTGCTTCACACTCGTGAAATTAATATCTGCCTAAATAGCACTTTACAGGGGCCAAAACACTCGGGTTGAAAAAAATTATCTATAATTTCCTTAGCTCTTGGGATATTACATATGATAATTTTAGCATTATCAGTTGACCTCGTCAGAATTCGGTGGCAGGCAGCGCCTTGACGAGCGCCCAGGGATGCAAGCAGGCGTTTCCCCAAAAAATTTTAATCTGGAAGAGAAAAATTTGCACTTTTTTTCAGAACAGCAAGGAAACAGGAACTTGGATCTCTTTCATAGGGATTGGTGGTCATGCAAAGGACCGTTGTTTGTGGGTCTTGCTTCCTATGGATGGCTTGCTTCCTTCATTGATGGATTCCTTCAGCTTCGTTCCGAGTGCTTAATGGGGGGTTTGACTACAATTCTGGCTGCGACGATTGGTCCCAGCTGGTGTAGTCCAGTTTCTTCCCTTGATATATCCCTCAGGTAGTGGGAAGTGAAGGTTGGTTGATGGCGCCATGATGCTGCTGCCAGGATTTTTTCTATTGAATGGCGTTGTGGTGGGCCCATGATGTGGAGATTGCCCTTACTTCATGTTTTCATTCGTGATTTGTTTTACATAAGCTGCCTCGATTGTTTTCCTGATCCATTGTGATACCATAGTAGCTGAGGTTTCGTTGGTTGGGGATCCACTGGGAGAAATTAGTTGGTTTCTGCCTCTATGGATGTCTTCGTGACGTGTTTAGGCTATATAGAAACGTAGTGCTCCAACTGGGCAAAGAAGACGTTCAGGTTCGTTGCCTACTAAGTTGGATAGTGCAGGGAACGTAATTGGTTTTGAAGGTTCTGATGGTTTTTGTGTTTTTGCTCTGAAAGTTAGTCTTGGATATAGTGCAACAGAGGAGAAGTTAGGTCCGAAAATGCAGTGTGTTGGATCTGCTGAGAGGGCTTGAATTTCGGAACATCGAAGGCTGGCTGCTAGGGTTAAGCAGGAAGACAGTATTGCGGGTCATGAGATTGAGGGAGCTGTCTTGCAATGGTTCATATGGTCCTTCCATAAGAGATAGAAGGACAAGGGATAGATCCCAGTTGGTTATTGTTCGTCTGGTTGTGGGTCTTTGGTTTCCGAATGAGCGTAGAAGAGCTGAGATGCGATAGTCATCGAGTAAATTGATTTTGTCGGCGGCTTTGAAGAACGAGTTTAGGGCTGAACGATAGACCAGGATTGTGAAGCCTCTGAGTTTGTCGATATTAAACAAGTCAGTGAAGAAGTTTAGAAGGGTGGGATGATAGGATTATTTGTTTTGTGATACACCAACGAATCCATTTAGAGCAGTGGCTGTCGTACATCCGGTTGGTGGAGTCCCTGGTTGCTTTTGAAGCGATGCGTTCGGCGTCCACTTGATGAATTCCAGCCTTTTGAGGAGTTTGACGATAGTAACCACCCGTGTAAGATAAGGTCTGACAGATTTGGGTGTAGTTTTGACCCTTTCTGTTGTGACAGACGATCGGGTTGAAGGGGGTAGACTTCTCGGAGTATCGACTACTAGGTTTAGAAGGAGTGGAAGTCACGTTGCTGATGGCCAAAGGGGGCAATGAGCAGGAATAAGCTCTGACTTTCTTGTATTTTTTCAAGAACTTGTAGAATGGAGCTTGAAGGGGGAGAAGAGGTAAGCAAATAGGTTGTGCCAAGGGAACGTCAGGGCGTCTACTGCTACTGCTGTTTCATCCGGAATCGGGCTGATATAGAGGGGAAGTCTGGCATTGTGCTTCGTGGCGAACAGGTCCAGCATCGGTGTGTACCAGATGGTGAAGAGATATTCGCAAATGGATTTCTTGAGGTACCATTCGCCCGTCTGTGGTTTCCAGTGAGACAGAGTCGGCAATCACATTCCTGTTGCCTGAAACGTGGAGTGGTAAGAGGGTGATGGTGATGTGGTCCTTGCATGTAAAAGGCCAAAGGCCCGAGACTTCCCGAGTTCCTTGATGTGAACCCCAGCTGATTTAGGATGCATCTGTGAAGATGAGTAGGTCGGGTGGGGGTTCGTGAAGAGGCTGTGTCTGCGTGAGGTTGGTGACGCCGGACCAACATAGAAGGGTGTCTAGGGGAAAGTCGGAGCTGAATGGATTCGGCTTGTCGGGTGTTTCTGGTTGATTGCCCAGTTGTCTATGCGATGGTGGTGAAGCGGCCTGACCATCCAACGGCTGTAGGGGATGAGGTTCGCCAATGCATCCATCTTTCCGTTGAGGGAGTTTAATTCTCGGGGAGAAAAGCTTGTTTTCGTCCGAAAGAGGCGGATGTGACGAAGGAGGTCGAAAAAGGCTCCTAGGAAGGTGAGGATTTGGGCTGGTGTAAGTCGTTACTTTGTGTAGTTTATTCCGAAGCCCAACTGGTTTAGCAGGGAGATGTTTCGTCTTTGTTCTGTTTTAGAGTGAAAGGTTCCAGATTGTTGAGAGTCCAGTCGTCCAGGTAGGAGCTGGCTTGGATTTGGTGTTAATGAAGGTTTGCCAGTATTGGTTTCAGTATCAGTGCGAAAATTCTTGGGGCTGCATTTAGGCCGAAGGGAAGACAACGGAATTTGTAAACCTTTCTGTCGTAGATGAAGCGAAAAAGGTGGGTAATCGTTGGATGGAGGGGGACGTGAAGGTAGGCGTCTTCTAGGTCAATCGTGACTGTCCAGTCGTTTTGTTTGAATGAAATGCGGATGGACTCGAGAGTTTCATCTTGAAATGGTAGTTTTGAATGTATTTGTCGAGAGGTTTCATGTTGAAGACGGGAGCCTCCTGACTTCTTTGGTGGGGTGAATATGGAGCTGTAAAAGACTGGACCCGGCTTGTGGCATTCCCTTATTGCTTCTGTCTGCAAGAGTTCCGAGACTTCGAACGAATGGGATTGTGTTACTGTTGGAGAAAAATCCCATGGAGGGGAGGTTACCAGTGGTGGTTGGTTGAATATCGGCTGAAAGCCCTGTTTTATGATGGAAAGAATTTCCGTGTTGTGTGTTAGAGTTTGCCAGGCTGGGAAAAAGTGGCGAAGTCTTGCGCCGACTGGAAGGCAGGAAAGGTGAGAGGCGTCATTGCTCGTTCTTGCGAAAGAAGCTCCTGCCCCCTGGTGATGAATGGCGGCTTTGCCGGTCGGGAGTTGCAGCTTGCTTCTGCTGGTTGCGTTGGCCAGAAGGGGAGCGAGGCGGGTCCGTCCGAAAGGACTGTAGGTTTCATGGCTGAAAGGAGTAGTTCTCTTTCGGACGGGTTGCCTGTACTGTGGCTGTGGATTTGTTCCAATCATCCGACGGAGGTTGAGGGTTGGGTTGTTTGTTCTTCTGAAAGGAACAGTTTGTGGAAGGATTGTTTTTGTGGTTTTGGCTTTCAAGAGATGTCCAAGTATGGGGCTAAAGTCGGGATGAGGCCCCGAAAGAGGATCTCCGACTCATGGATGTGTTTTTGACGTTGTGTTCAGATCCGTTGAAGGATGAGCAGACCATTAAGGAACAACCGAAAGGCGAGGGGCCAATACGGAAGGTGGATGGGTCATGGAATTGCACGGGAAGGGAGCCACGGTGTTTTCAGTTCCACGAAGGGCAGGAGGCTTGCCAAGGAACGACCGAAAGGTTATTAAGCCAATTCGGAAGATGGATCGGTCCCGAGATGCACGGGAAGGGAGCCACGGTGTTTTCAGTCCCAACGAAGGGCGGGAGCCAGCCAAGGAACGACCGAAAGGCTAGTTCGAAAGGTGGATCGGTCCCTTGAAAGGACGGCGGCGAGGGTGTTCGGTGTCATCCCAGAGAGTGGAGATTTCCTTCTTTATCGGAATCAACCGAAAGAAGGCTGGTGACGGGTGTTGGCGGCTAGTGGCGAGGGCAGTGTGCCAGCCTATCAGCTTCGTAGCAGGCTGTTGTCGTTACCCGGACGAAGAGGCCCGATGACTTCCTTGGAAGTGGTGGTCTTGTTCGTTATCGGAATGAACCGAAGGGAAACCAGACCACCGATGGTGAAGGCGTGTGGTGAGCGGTGTCTTGCTTGAGGAGACGGTAGCGAGGGAGCCTTGATGACGTCCATGCGAGTTGAGATCTCCTTCGTTATCGGAATGAACCGATGGGAGGCCAGAATTCTGGATGCTGAAGGCTTGTGGCGAGGGCTGCGTAGTATCCTTTCATCCCTCATGGCTGGTGAAGCAATCCAGTCTGCGGGGGATGACGCCGCATGACGAAGGGACAGGATCGGGAGGGGTCCATTGGTTTGCTTGGAGCAGGGACTCCACTTCTACAGTGCCGAAGGGGCGTGGGCGACGTCAGTGAGCGTTGTGAAGCAGCAGTCGCCGAGAGCGCGAGAGGCAGCCGTACGAAGGGAAATTCTTCGGAAGCGGCGGCCATTAGAGCGGCGGCCGTCACATGCGAAGCCATCAGCGTGCGAAGGGGATTCTTCGGAATCGGCGGCCATCTTGAATCCAAATTTGCGGGCGAAAGGCAGGGATCCACAGCGCAAGGCGGGGTGTAGACACCTCTGGAGGAAAATCAATGCCGATAGCGTAAGCGTTGTCGCTTTTATAAGGGAGGACTGCGACACAAATGCGCCGTAAGGATATGCGAGCAGGCGCCTGCGCACCTGAAGAAACCTCCAGGGGAACATCACATTCGAGGAATGTAATGCTAAAATTATCAGGTTAATATGTTTTGGCAATAAAGAAACATTAAATACCAGGTACGGGCTGGTTGATTTTTGTTTTTGTTGCCTAACTATACACTACCTGAAATTTTTAGCATATGCTTCCTAGTATTGTTAGCCAAACCCCGAAAGAAACGTTGGCTTCCCTGCCGGGATTGTAGCAGCTCCCTTCCACGCATGCGTGGGAGTGGGTCTCCCATAAAAGCAGCTGGGACGTGCCGAGCCTCATCTTTCTTCCTCCATATGGGCTTGGCCACAGAGTGGGAAGGCTGGGCAGGTGAAGGTAGTCTGCTTTTCAGTTAGGCAACAAACACAAAATATCAACCCAGCCATATCCTGGCATTTAATGCTTTTATTGCGATGAAAACTATACATTACCCGATTTTCTTAGTGCAAAAAGAGCGGACCTCTTCACCAGGCGGCTGGGCCAAGGCTGACAATCGCCTGTGCTACGAGCCGGCCACCCCAGACAATGTCCTGTGAACCATAAGACCTACAAAAGTTTAGTAGAAGGTGATGGTAAGACGACGAGCCCCAAAGGGACTGGTAACTCATGAAGAAAGGGACAGCAATAACCCGAGGGTGGTCCAACATTAGTGCCCCGACGATGTGAAACTGCGACGATTAGCAGGGTCTGGTAGAAGTACATTGATACCATGAACGAGCGACAGAGACACCAGGTCAGCAAAATGAGGGATGATCCTTATGTGAAGAGACTGAGCAGCAACTTTTGACAATTGCAGAACTAATGGATATAAATCTAGTTCAGGGCGAGAGGAAAAAGTGAACTATAGGACAGATCATATTACCTCATGGATGAGCAGTGGACGGGAAAAAATTGAGGATGAAGGCGTCTTCAAGACATCAGGCGAAAGAATACACTGCTGAGCATCACATGGCAGACCCTAACAGGACTATAATCTGTAGAAATTTCAACTGTTCCAGCATTGATTGGGACTTACACGCTTCTAATGATGATGCTGCCACCCGCTTCCTACAAGTTGTCAATGATCAGTTCCTGACTCAGCACATTAGTCGGCCGACCCGTGCTAGAGGAGATACTCCCTCACTTCTCGACTTACTAATTAATCACTAGTGATGACATCACCATTGAACCCCTTCACCTGCCACCATTCGGCAAATCGGACCATATCGTCATAATCTGAAAAGTCAAGAGCACCAAATTTAACCATCGCTATACCCATTCACGGCACAACTACCATCAGCAGCATCGATTGGAGATCCAGACTTGCTAACTCCACGTGCACGCAAACTTCGATATCCTTCGGAACTTCCTTACTGACCTGTGTAATGCCCACATTCCTGTGAAGAAAAACAGCCCAAGAAGGGCTAAATTGCCTTCTTGGATGGATTACAACATCAAGAAACTTGTCAACCTTAAACGTAGGCAGTGGAACACTTACAAGGCTTACCCTGTTGTGTATTTGCGAAGTGCTAAATATTAATGGTAGTTATTATGTCTGCCACCGGATGGCGCCAGCTGTTGTTACTTAATGCTAGCTCTAAGCTAGGCTTGTTCTCTTCTGCACTGGTGGATAGTGATGAAACTAGGGAAGAAATCCGTTGGTCATACTAGAGAGAACTACCAGATCGGTAGTAATCGTTTCTCCATTTTTAGCGAAGAACTGTAATCGGCATCCCACGGGTTGTGGGAAGGGCGCAATGTCAATACTTGGGGTGGCCACGATTCCGTGGTCCGGGAGAAACGTATTGTGGGTGTTTGTCTGCAGCGGCTGTCCTACCGGGGATCAGCAGCGTTCGT
>JAHWFP010264177.1:0-13080 GCA_023313725.1 Lithobius niger | reverse complement strand
AAGCCAATAAAGTGTACAAGTATACAATAAAAGTAGAAAGCCAATAAAGTGTACAAGTATACAATAAAAATGCGATGTTTCGAGTCGGATACGACTCTTTCTCAAGAGATACTTAGCACTAGGTTAAAAGCCAAAACAAGTTAAAAACACTGGGAGAACCAAAAAAAAAAAAAAAAAAACAACAAAAGCACACAATTAAAAAAAAAATCTACCCTAAGCCAGGGTAAAACCTGTCAATATCGAGCTCAGACATTACTTTCTGTAAATGCAGGTCGTAAGTGCTGGTGGAGGTGATTGCTAGCGTTTATAAGACAAAGTTCCCTATTCAACGGCCCCTAGTACATAACCATCTTATGCCTGAAAATAAACAGTTATCCGAATGTATTCCTATCTTGCACAGACTCGGAATTAAAATTTTTATCGTACCAGGGGACTTTGCCTTATAATCCCCAGCAATCACCTCTCCTGCACTTATGACCTGCATTTGCAGGAAGTAATGTCTGTGGCCCTTATTGCCAGGTTTCACCCTGGGTTAGGATCTTTTTTAGTTTTAAAGTTGTTTGCTTTTGCTGTGCTTTGTAGTTTCGCCCTGTGTGTTTAACATGTGTTGACTTTTGGCCTAGTGCTAAGTATTGCTTGAGAAAGAGTCATATCCGTCTCGAAACGTCGCATTTTTATTGTATGCTTGTTCACCTTATTGACTTTTGCTTTTAAAATCATTGTTATCGTGCAGCTTGAAAGGAATGCCTAAAGGGCAGCGTGAAACACCGTGATAGAAAATCCGGCCTAGTAAGAGGAAAGTTCTGGGTTCGAATACAGTCGGGGCAGTAGTTTTTTCTTTCGTTTCTATAGATTAGTGTGGGTTGAATTCGCACAAGGCCAGTCTTTAATAGTAAATGTGTAACCGGCTATTTACGTATAGTAAGACGCCACACGAGCCAACACTCGTGGTGCGCCTTGTCGTTACATACAGCTGCTTGTGCACCCTGCCAACTTCTGCCTAAAGCAGAACTTGGCCGAACGCCAACAGCCGGGTAGCGAGCCGACCCCACTGTTCAACCAGTTTTGGCCGGATCGCACCTGTTAGCCAGTCACGTGACGTAATGCCTTAGGCAACTTCTATTGTTATCCACAGTAATAAAGCTGAAGGTTGAACTACCGAAGGGCCAGTTGGTGTTGGAGAAATAACTGAAAGGCTGTTCTCTCTTGACTCTGCTAGGACTAGACTTAGCTGCAACTTGAGTTTAGTGCCTAACATGAACTACTCTGTGCACAATTCCCTAGCTGTGCAATAAGGAGTGAATTGGGTTAAAGCTACATCTTGAATTCAATCGTCTACTCCCTGAGTAGTTACTAACGTTTGCTTACGAAACCCGAGACGCAGTTTAATTCCTCATTGTAACAGCCAACAGAAAAGCTTGAAATTTGTTTAATGGGGAGCATAGAGCTACTGCAGTACCTGTCTGCGACATTTTTATCTTTGAGTGGGTCATGAAGTTGAACCAACACGCACGTGAGGAAAAATAGAAGTGACGAAGAAAATTCAGTTGGGACGTGAATGAGTTATTTGCGTTAGTCGAATCGAATCAACCAACAGCGTCACTTCCCACCTCGCCATACATGTCTCTACCACCTACCTACCTTCTCCAACATGTACGCCCCAACGCCCCCACGCCCCAAACACCTGCGGATTTCCAATGACCCCCAATTCGCATTGATCGCTTCAACGCAATTGCTGGAAAATAGGTGCGCAATCGTTGGCTAATGATGGACGACCTGCCCTCGTCAGCCAATCACCGACGGAATTGGGACCAAACCACCGGAAGTCGTCAATCACCATCTCCGTGACGTTTGATGAAATGCCGGCTGCTGATGTCGTAGTCGTTGGCCCCTTCGGGTTGTAACCATAAGTAGCACCCCTTCTCTGCAGATCTTCAGTATTTATTACAAGTACGACATTTAAGAAATTACATGAAAATCATATTTATTCCACATTTATCAAATGCAGGGATGCCACCGAGTGAAAAAATGTGAAAAACATGAAAATTTCCAATAAAAGTGTGAAAAATGTGAAAATTTGGCCAAACTGGTGAAAATATATTACATTTTGGATTTTTTTTCACAAAAATTCCATCGAGCAACAAACGATAAATAAATGTAACTCCGCTATACGGTTAAGCGAAGATAAAATTCAGTTTGAGAAGTTCATCTACCTGTGTTTGGTTGGCAGTGAGCCAGGTTATTTGTTTTGTTGGTAGATGGCAGTGTGACTTGCACTGTGGGAATGTCGCTGTTCTTTTGTTCGAGGAGATGCCCCAAAATGCAACGTACCCGAACTCGTCGCACCATTGAATGTGTTTTCGTGCTTCAGAAATAGGCTAATTCCAAAAAAATGTGTCAAAAAATATGCGAAAAATGTGAAAATGTCTAAAATTAGTGTGCGAAAAAATGTGGAAAAACAAATCAAACGCGTGAATGAAAAAGTGTGAAAACCTAACGACACCCAGTGGCATCCCTCCAAATGCTATCCACCCTAGCAAAATTGGGACATCACAGCCTGCACAAACGAAACCCAACGCACATCACACTTCCGGTACCAATAAGACTGGCACGAATCTCACAAGAACATGACAAACAAGCAATTTAAATTTTCAGTCCTTACGCATCTTGTTCACAAAACAAGAACCCACAGTACTAAAAATCACTGCTGCAGCTAACAACATGGCCATGTTGGAAAGACGTCGCGTCCAGACGTGGTGAATTCTGGGTATGACGTTTTTCCTACATGGTCGTGTCGTTGGCTGCAGCAGTGATTTGCTGCTCTTCGTCTAGTATTGTGTTTTTTTTTTGTGTGTGTGAACAAGAACCGTAACAAAATTTAAATGGCTTGTTTGTTACGTTCTTGTGAGATTCGTGCCAGTCATTTACTACTCGTCTCTCACAAGGAATTTCTAAAAATCTTTCACCAGCACACTTGCTTTTGGACCCCGACATTCCCACAGAACAGTCCTTAATAACACCCTACAGGTTTTTCTATGGGGCACGACAATGCAGCTACAGTTACTAAATTTGTATATTGTGTCTATACCAAAAACAAAACTTTTTAAAGATTCCCACCAAGCTCTTCACCCGATTGAAGTCGTGATATCAAACGCCTAGCTCTTTCGCCAAGTTAATCCCACCGAGTAATAATAGTTCAAAGGTTAAGTGTAAAATCTGAAAGTAGCTTACTGTGCAATTTTCAAACATTTCTTAACATTTGACAGTCTTAGTCGGTGGGATCAATTTGGCGAAAAAACTTGGCGTATGATACCACACTTCAAACTGTTGAAGAACTTGGTGGGGAATCCTTAAAAAGTGTTGTTTTTGAGATATATCACATCTTTTCGGTCCAAATTGATAAGATCCAATTTTTTCCCTTAATATTTCCGAAGTTAAAAACTGACAATCCAGTTTTACGGGCATTTTTTAATTGGGGGGGGGGGGGCTTTAGTATTTGATTATTAGGTGTACGTGTGGTGTGTTTTTGTTGAGAAGTCTAACGAACTCGCATTATTTACCAATGGGAAGTGCAACAATTCTTCATTCGTGCTGTTGTTGACGTGCTGCGTACCCACGTCTTGACCGTTGGGTTTTGCTTGGTTCTGTGCCTCTGTCCCGGGGTTGACGTTGGCTTCCGTGTATACAAGTGTGTGTGTGTGTGTGTGTGTGTGTGGTTTGTTGTGCAGTATTGGCTTCCTTGTTTATTAGACAAAGCGCAAAGGTTCGCAGACCGCAGTAGGCTCTTGTAAATAATTCTTATCTAATCTCGCGATTGCATCTTCTTGTTGAGTTCTGCAGTGGGCCTAATATTCGCTGTGGTTAATGCTCCATTAATAAACTGAATTGAACTCACGTCTTCGTGCTCACTGTTGTAAGCAATATATGTTGTTCATTGCTGTATTATTGAAGGAAAATGCTGCAACTCTACCCTTACACTTCTATAGTACTGATATTGATTGGTAGCTTTCAGTGTAAAGTTTTCCAAACCAACAAAAGGCACGTCCACGGTAAAACGTACCACGACCAGTTGCAAAATTTCAGCACATGCACCGCATGGAAGAATCTATTTTCGTGAAATTCTGTAGTTACTACTAGCTAGTAATTAGGCAAATATCAACGCTATTCACACCTTTTTTTTTTCCAACAAGAAAACGTTATTAAGCTATGTCACTAGTAGTGATTTTTATGTTGTCAGACAACCAAAGTCTCCTGATCAAACGAAGTTTTAGCCTTTTCTGTCTTATTTTCTGTCGTAGCCAAACTGCATTAGCAGTAAAAGACACAATCGTCAAGTTGTCACCATGCTAAGGGATCGGTCATTATTTATCGCCGGGAAGGGGGATGGGGCGTGTGAATTGGAAGGTTCATGAAGTTTTAGACCCTCTCGAAGGGGGAAGGGGCATAATTTTTTAGGTCTTGTCAAAACGGTAATTATCTAGAATAACTACTTTGCAAGCTAGCGACTTAATTCACCTACCTATCGATTCCTTTCGTCGTAAAACGTGCGAAAATCATAACGAAAACGTGCGCAAACGCCTATTTATTTTAGAAAAAAAATATTAAAACACGTTAAAACGCTACTCACAACAAGCTAGAAGCGGCCGCCATTCAACGTGATGATACCGCTACATAGAAAACCTGATTTGGCCCAGAACTTTACTAACGAAAATTGTCTCTTTCCAAGGCAGACAGTGATATTTGGGGCCGGAATCACAGTACGCAGGGGCGCGCTTCGCACGCATTATTATATACATCGAGAATTGGTGTAATCAGAAAAAGTATGACGCAAGCATTTGTGAAACAAGGAAGTGACATAATTTGTTCCTTGTTTCACAAATGCTTGCGTCATACTATTTCTGATTACACAAATTCTCGATGTATATAATAGCACGCGCGAAGCGCGCCCCTGCGAACATCGTTCATACTGTACAGAAATATTGGCATAAAAATAAAATATAAACATAAAATTCTCGTCTGCTTCAGCTATTGCGTCGCGTCGCAAATGAAAGTAATTTCCGTTTGCCGATGTTCTGGTCGAAATCAGGTTTTCTATGTTGCGGTGTCATCGCGTTGAATAGCGGCCGCTTCTAGCAGCTTCTAGCGTGTTGTGAGTAGCGTTTTACCGTGTCTTAATAATTTTTTTAAAAATAAATAAGCGTTTGCGCACGTTTTTGTTATGATTTTCGCTCGTTTTACGACAAAAGAAATCGATAGGTAGTTTAAGTCGCTAGCTTGCAAAGTAGTTATTCTAGATAATTACCTCAAAAACACTGACCAACTGGAAGAAAAAGTCATTTTTGGACCTATAAAAATGGCACTTTAAACAGTAAAAATTTCTAAAAACGCCAAAGCGTTTATAAATACCAAATGAACGGTCCGGAGTCTTAGAAGTATGGTCCAAGGATCTCTTGTTTTGTGTCAGTTGGGTGGTTAAATAATAATAATAAATTAATTAATTTCCCACAAGAACATGGGCGGTCTGCGGAAGGGTGTTGAGGCACTAACACCGAGCCGAATTTTTAACTAGGTTGTAAATTTTCACTTCAAGAAATTTTGGAGATTCTCCTGCTTTAACATTCGAGAGAAACCAAGCACTGTGGCCTGGTCGACAGTTGCTGCCTTAAGGGCGTTCCAAGTTTTCACAACCCTAACCGAAAAAAAATTTAGACGAGTAGATAGATGTACGTGCAGTTTGGGATGCAAACTTCCAACTATGGCAACGCGTGACCATATTCCCCGGAACAGGTTCAAAGAAGGGAAGGTCCACTTTTAACATTCCATGCAATATTTTATAAGTGAGGACTAGGTCAAATTTAATCCGTCGTAGCTTAAGAACTTTAAGCCCAGTCTGAGTCAGACGCTCACAATATGTTAAATCCCTCAAGCCGTGTAGGCGCTTCATTAATCTACGTTGTACTGATTCAATCAAGTTGATGTCGCCTAATAAGTTCGGAGACCAAACAGGGATAGCATATCCAAGAAAAGGTCTCACAAACACCTTAAAACCCCAAATCTTAGTATGGTTATTGCCGAACGTAAAGCATTTGTTTATTATATAGCAGACCTTTTGAAAACCAGGGCGGAGATTTTCTAGCATTGGAGGGAGGATTTCAAATTTTCCGTAAACCACACTCCGAGGTCCTTTACTTCCTCAACCGATTTAAGTGACAGGGTGTCAAGAAAATAGGCGCCGGGCACACATTTTGCATACCAATATGGAAAGTAAAACATGTTGTAGATGTAAGTGGCAATTGCCAATAGTTTGCCCAGGATGACAGGTTTGTATGTCGAACAATTTTTTGGCCACAGTTCAAACTGGTTTTTGAAAACAGAAAATCGTTGTCCAATGCGGCAGTTATTTGAATTGGCACCTCAGTCACCTTTAAATTAAACTCTCCGATATCCAAATCTTTTTCAAGGGTAGAAACTTCCAAGTGATTTAAAAGTTTACTACATATATCAAAGATGCTGGGCTGTTTCTCCAAGGAAACAGGATTGAGACGTTGGAGACGTAGACAGTGGTGGTCCTCCCAGAGGAGTGCTAAAAGCCTGTCCGTCTTTAAGTGGTGGCGTCTGATGGGAATCAAAAATATTGTTTGGCGGCGGTCACCTCCACCCTTTCTCCTTTGTTTACCATGCGAGGTTTGAAGAAGGAATTTTTCCATCGCTGCAGAAGGGGGGAAAAACCCAAAATAGCCCAAAACCCAAAGACAAGAACAAGAGTCCAAGCGGTAAGACCCACAGCAGTCGGCACAAAAAGAAGCGGGGAAAAAAATGGCAGGGACGGGAGGCGAAAGGCAACCTCTTCCTCATGTAAAATGGCGGCGCCCATAAAGGCAAAGGAAATAGCCAACACGAAAACAAAAACACACCATGCTAGCTTAAAACACGATTGTCAATGGCCGAGTGAATTTCGGTCGAATGGAGCCCTGGTCACGGTTGTGACCTTAATAACGGGTTCAGTGAGTTATCGTTATTTCTAGTGTATGATTTTTGCTGTTCGCTTATTTCCAATTTTCCTTAATATTACTAGCTTCTAGTATGCTCTTCACCATGTTAATTCCCATATTATTATCGGTGATTATTCACCTATGCCGAGATAGCAGGAAGACTTCCAGCTATGAAATTTGACGAATGAATGCAGTACAGTACGAACTGCGTTCCTTTTATGGTTTACAGCCTGGGGGTGTGACGGGAATGGCGTGGGAGGGCGCGGTAACACAAAAGTATTGTTACAACCATTGTTAGTATTGTCGGCATCGTCTCTGATTGGACGGCCAAAGTTCGGACAATGACAACGTTTATACTGATGTGATTTGCTTTATTTATACGAGAGCTTAACACGGGCTTGACCCCTCACGTTCTACTCTACCTTAAGAACTAAATTAACTCCTAACAACAATAACTCCAATGCTGTCCACTCTGCCACTAATACACCCACATCCACACACCCCCGCACCCACACACTTCTACATACACAAACATCCAGAGACACAGACCACCACCCGACAGCAATCGCTTTCCGCCACACGGTGCAACAAGCAACACAGCCTCCCGCGTCAAAACGACCAGTTCGGTCACACAAGACAACAACTCCCTTTACCGCATCCCGAAACACTAGTGCGTCGTTACAAATCTAAGCAACGTTGCCAAAGAAATTGTGTCTACGTTCAATTCACAAAAAACAAACAAAATGTCAAAATAAAGCCAAAAAAAAGGTAAAGAGACCACCTAGTTGAGAATGGCTCGGCTTCACAAAGGAGTGTTATGAACTAAATTAAAAATAAATTTAAAAAATTAAAATAAAACTAAAAACTGGTAAAGAAGTGACTAAGTTGAGAATGGTTTGGCCTCTCAAATGACTGATATGAAATTCAAATATTAGAAAAATTACCACTCAAGCTATTGTTGACGTGGTACTTTATTACACATCTGCAGGCTCGTTGAGTAGAGTCTAATACACAATTAAAAAAAAAAGAAGTGATATCATATCAAAAACCAAAACTGGTAGAAGGGACCGCCAAGTTCCGAAATGGTTCGGCCCTTCAAAGGAGTGATATCAACACACCAAAACATTCGCCAAGTTAATCGCACCGAATAATACTTTGGACGTTAAAATAATGAAAACTTGAATATTGCTACCTAAAGTAGCAATGTTCTAGTTTTCATTTAACCTTCGAATGGGGGGGGACTCCCCCTCAAAAAAAAATGGCCACGAGAGATGTCCCTCCCCCCCCCCCCCCCCGTGGTCACCACTGAATTAGAAGACGTCCTTTGGGGGGTTCGTGGGACAAAGAGGCAAATCACTTTAATGATACTGGAAGGATGCTGATCGTGGAAAATGCTAACTAAGAACGACGCTGACTCTTTGGTTCGGTTTGACGAAAAGTTGGCGAATTCTGTCGCTAGGTTCACTGCACGCACGCACGTGTTGACGTCAACTGCCAGTGAACCTGAAGCCTCGCCGCATCGCGTGCTTGCATGAACACGGAGCGGCATTCAGTGAGGACCACCAGTTGCTGATACAATTGTGGCCGCTTTGGCTGGAGGGAGAATCGCCGGAAATTCTGCGCCATTTGCGTTGCTATTTAGAGCTTCAAAAGGCGAACAGAGACGGTGCTCGACGCAGCTGCGCGCATGACTGCGAAATAAATAGCTCTTTCGTGGTGCGCGGAGGGTTTCCGGTGGATAAAAAGTTTTGGCTTTTGCCGCTGTATGGTAGCCATTTGTGGGTTTGTTAAATGCGCATACATTGCCATTTCCACGTAAAAATTCGGAAATGGATGCATTTTGAATGCAGTGCGGGTGTGGATTTGAGTGGTGGTATACAGACTGCTTTATGCACCCACGCTTACAATAAAAGGGGTGTACAGAAAATGAATAGATGTCGCTGAATTGTCCACAATTGCCTTGGCAGTTGGTTTCTCGAACAATTTATTTTATAGAATTCATCGTTGAATAATGTTATGGATTCTTTTGTACTTTACCGTATTAACAAAAAGCGTTTCATCGTTCGGGCTGTGCAAGACAAATCATGAAAAAAAAAGTTTCAAGAACATATAGAAAAATCCAACAGCCTATAATGCGCTCAATTTAGATAGTTCAATATAGCCAATACGAATGTAAATAAGCGGAGTAAATTACTTTTTTCGTTTTAAGATAGGCTTTGTTTACAACTCATAATAAATTATAAATACAGCTGGTCTACACCAGGACAAATACTAAAAATGGGGGAAAAAAGAGATAAAGGTTCTTGTGTACTTTACTATATTAACAAAAAGCATTATTAGTCCATGCTGTTAGTGCAAAAACATTTCAGTTCCGGCAACAAGCTACATATTGTACATGGAAGCTGTTCACATGTTGTAGTTTACAAATCCGCCGGAAGACACTCCCGGAAGTGACACATATAGCCGTGATGACGTCATCAAAATGGCCACCACGCGATGTACTAAATCTCTACTATCTCCGGAACTAATTGATCAATCCTATCGTGCAACCTATTGTTGGAAAGATAATTTAATTTGCTAAAAGAAATTCCAGAACAATATATGCCATAAACTGTTAGTTTTGGTTTAATCTGAAGAAATACATAATATGACTGCTGTACGATAAACTAATTCCCAATTATCTCTGGAACTAATTGATCACTCTTTTCGTGCGGCCTATCGTTGGAAAGGTAATTTAATTTGCTAAAAGAAATACCGGAACAATGTAGGCCGTAAATCTATTAGTTTCTACATAATTTGAAGGAAAGCACATTATGACGTCCTCAAAATGACGACCATGCAATATACTAAATCTCGTGTATCTCCGGAACTAATTGATCAATCGTATCTTGCGACCTATCGTTTGGAAAGATAATTTAATCTTCTAAAGGAAATGCCTGAACAATGTATCCCGTAAATATTTTAGTTTTTGTTTAATGTGAAGGAAAAGGTAACGTGTATGTAATTATTGCCGCTTTATATGTATATCGTTCGGGCTCTGTACGACAAGTCATGAAAAAAAATTTTTTTTATACGGTTTAAAGAAGTACTTATTTAACAAGAAAAAATAGCGTCTATAGGAAAAGTTTCATGAACATATATAAAAATCCAACAGCCTATAATGCGCGCAATTTAAATAGTTCATATAGCCAATACGAATGTAAATAAGTGGAGTAAATTCCATTTTTTGTTTTAAGATAGGCTTTGTTTACAACTCATAATAAATACACCTGGTCTACACCTGGAAAAATACCAAAAATGTAGCTTCACTGACGTTGTAGGCATACGAGTTAAGACAATTTACACAAATAGCAATTAATAATAATAAACAATTTACCGCAATTGGTGTGGAAGGCTACCGGAAGGATTGTGAGACACTAACACTGGGCCAGAGTCGTGGGTCATACAAACGTCTTGGAGCGTGCTGCCCCGAAGATACAACCTTAATTTGGTCTCCTAATAAACGCCTGAATTTCCTGTGTGTATATATATATAACATTCTACGAAAAACTCCCTCGGTACTCATATATCAACTGACTCAGAACTAAGGGCATTCCAACCGGAACAACATACAATTTATTACGTGCCAAAAAAAAAAGTTGCGAGTTTTGCGTTGGACTAGACTAGTGGTTTTAGAAGGCAATACAGGACTTCGTTTCATTAAACACTCAACGTTTTTACAGTGACGTTTGAGTATCGGCAACGACCGAATTTACGATTTCAGGATTGACCATCACGATTTTCAGGACCACCACGATTTGACGATTTTCACGATTTTCACGATTTGACCACCACGATTTTCAGGATTGACCACCACGATTCAACACGTTCTTTATACTGAAAAAAGGGACAAACCGAACATGGGTACAACCATCGCTGAGCGTATACTTACACATTTTTTTCAACATAACACTGCCTATACAGCAAAAAA
This sequence comes from Lithobius niger, assembly GCA_023313725.1. Classification (NCBI taxonomy): domain Eukaryota; kingdom Metazoa; phylum Arthropoda; class Chilopoda; order Lithobiomorpha; family Lithobiidae; genus Lithobius; species Lithobius niger. The sequence goes on along the minus strand of JAHWFP010264177.1, from coordinate 2,118 downwards.
AAAAGGGTTGTCGAAAGTATACAATATATCCACCTAGGTGGCGTCTAATGAGATGGCGTTTAATGTTTCAGCGAGTGTGATGTTGCGATGACGAAAGTTGCGTTGACTGTGAAGTTCCGTGAAGTAATATTGTTACCCAACAAACGCTCGTAAGCTATGACTTGAGGGCAATGACGCACGTTGCTAGGTTGGTCATCCTTTGGTATTCGCCATGGGAAACAGACCAGAATCCACCAATAAATCCAAACAGTCCCGCGTTTATGGTGTACTCTACAGTGTAACTCGCAATATATTCCATTATCTCCTCCTCAATATCCCTCCCCCCCCGCGGGGGCACGAGAGTGCGCGGTGCCCCCAACCACTGCCCCCACTCCTCCCATGTTCAATCATTTTTCGTCCAATCTTCAAATTTACAGCAACGTTTAGGCAGGAAATGTGACGCTGGTGACAGGAGCATTTCTCATTGCTGCCTGAACTTCATGGATATGAAGGGATTTCAGTGCAGCAAAAACCAAGCTTCGTGGTGTCACATAAGCCAATAAAGTACCGCGTCGTGCGTCAGTTTCAGACACTTAGCGTTCCCCGAAACCAGTACTTAACACGAACCGCCACTTCCTGGAATTTCATTCTGGTTCTGCTGAAGTCCGCAATGAAACCTCCAGGACAGAACGTGCAGAAACTTTACAATTTAACTGTCATTTCATTTACTAGACTGTCTCTCTTATCTTTAAACAGATGGGGGTCCTCAAATGGTTACCAGTTGATAGCTACCTGGTAATAGCTTTTTTCCGGAAAGTAGTTATAGTTCCGCAGATTCCTTACCAGGTAAGCCAACCATGATTACAAAATTGGTAGGAGTGCACAGGAAGAAATCGGTGCGAAATTACTTGACACATAACTTCACAGTTTCCTTAGTCTTTTTTCATTATTTTCTTTTTATTTTCTTTTTAAGTTGCACCATTTCCTATCGAAGTCACGTGCAACCCAAGCATTCTCGTCACGCCGGGCGGTTTTGGGTGAGTCGACTTGAAGTCAGAGCGTGTCGCCAATTATCTTGAAGGAGAATGACAATGGCAGCTGGGGATCAATATGGCAGCCGGGGATCTTCCGTGATTCGCTTTGCTGAACTGAAGACAACTTAAAGAAAAAATCCACCCGTTCAGCCGTTAAAATTCCGGCTCTTAATATAGAGATCACGTACATAAAAGAAATAGAGAGAACTCAAAGCCGTTTGGCGCGAATCTGAAACTTAAGTCGAAAAGCACTGATACCTTTGGAAGGTAAGTAGGGCGCCCAGGAATTTGGTCTGTTAGGGGCAAAAAAGTGAAAATGAGTAGCCAACACATTTTCAGCAATTTTAGTGTGTTCGAGATTTTTATCAGGCTTATTTTGAGAAATTGTCTATGTAATGGTAATAATGTAACTTTGTCGCATATGAAGCATGAATGGGAAGGACCTATCGATCTGACCCCCAGCCAAACTTAAAAATTGTAATGGGAAGGAATAAAATACACAAAAGGCAGATCAGGTCAATAATATTGAGGTCACAAGAGAATTAAAGAATAAATAAATAAAATATAACAGTTAGAAAGTAACTGGAGTCAATCAACGTTTGCTTAATAATAATAATAATAAAACACAGTAAGAAGACAATAAAGAAGTAAACAAAAAATTAAAAACATAAAAAAAGCGCTTTTAAATTTCATTTCACTGATTCCCGAAGGCAACGGCCTTCTGTGTTCATATGTTTTATTTTTAAACATTAAAAAAAAGCCATATGAACACAGTTAGAAGGCAATGAATCCGTGAAATGAAATTTAAAAGCACATTAAAAACCTTTTTAAGTCACGTCTGAACAGTCTACGTTCAAACGTAGGTAAATTAGGTGCCTTGACCACCTCATCAGAAAGTGCATTTCATGGTATACGACAACTCGGTTTGTCCAAAGATACTTGCGAGTATCACAGTTAGCTTTGTTATCATTAACGTATAGGAATGGCCGCATGTCTTGTTACTGGGACGTAATTCACAGAAAGAAGGGTAAAAAAACTAAAGCGTAAAGAGTAACAGAGGTAGTCTTGAAACCCACTTAGCTTAAAGTACATACTTAAGTGCCAA
>JAHWFP010264161.1:499133-522297 GCA_023313725.1 Lithobius niger | reverse complement strand
AAGTCCATTCTTCAGTCCTCTAAGAAAATAACAAAATTCTCCGTCTCGACCTCACAGCCACGTCCCAAGCTAATGTCCGCCACACTGAAGTAAAAACGCATCTACTTTCTCATCTGCGGCAATCATCTTCAAGCCATTCGTAGGTCATAATTCCTCTGACGCCGACTGACCTTCGTTGATGATGGGCAGAGTCCAGGATCATGGCGAAGATTTGCAGGATCGTTGGACAGAAAGTCTGGAGACGTTGATTTCTGGTCGTGAGAGGATGTGGGCGTCTTCAAGTTGGGAGGACATTGCATGTGTTGTCTAATGGCAATCGCACATTCCATGAGGGCGTCGAGACGAATAGAGGGATGGAAATGACAAGTCAAACAATGGGCGAGATGGAGTGGTTGACAGTGGACTTGATTTCTTCAACGTCCTTCGATGAAGGTGAGTCCTGGTGTAGGCCATATTGGATGGACAGTGTAGGAGTAGGTCCAGAAATGCGGCTGTGAAAGTGATGAGGTTATTGCCCTGGAGGCGATGGTGGTGGACAGCCACTTTCTTCCCGTTTACATGCATTCTTGAAACTGGCCACCTAAATCTCACGAAAGGAGATCAGGGAGTCATCCATCATATCCCACGACAATCACTGGAAAAGATGGTTTATTCCCCTTCACCCACAACATTATTTCATTTCAACAAAGACGAGCTCAGGAGATCCACAATCCCTGCCGACTATTCTCCAACCAACTGTGTCTTCAAAGCAGCACGTTACCCACTCTTCACCTCCCCTCATCGGGTCACGCCTTGTCAATGCCCTTCAGCGCATCAAGTCTTTCTGTTTGAAACCCGTCGCTCGTTTTCCATTTCACTCGCAACAGTCCTCCTTTACGCCAATCTACGTCCAAGCCCTTTCCTGCGATTTTCCTATCGGCTCTTTCATTGACAACTGCAGAGACATCCATCTCTGACCAATAGCAAGATAGCAATAGCTTTCAATATCTTAATTGGTGCCGAACGTGATCATCTTCTCTGTCCTGGTGAGCTTTACGCTACTAGTCTACCACACTATCAAACCGAGAACTACGATCAACGCAAATGCTGCAATCACTCTTCCCCTGTTCAAGACAGACTTTGGAGTAACCGCTGATGCCTTGATTGTCGCATGGGTCATGACTGTCATCTTCAATGCTTATGAAGACCACAACAGCAGCTATCAACATCTGACTCATTGTTCATGAACTGAAGTCGTTTTTCCACACCCCGGTCTCCCCAACCTCAGCTCCATCCAAGTGACCCTATGTTTGACATCCTGAAGAAGCCCAGTTGTCTACTCTACATACACCGCTACTTCAGGAACATGGCAAGACAAGACAATCCCTCAATTCCTGCCAGATGTGTAATCCAGCCCCCTTAAAGACACAACAGAAACTAAGCCACCTGCAGTCGAATGGATCCAATCCTGTTCTAAGTATGTGTTATAAAAGTTCTGTTATGAAGTTTTTGGGGGTGCCAGCTCGCACCCTAGGGTAACCCATCACATGGTGCCTATCACCAGTAATTGACAAGGTCTACTGTAAATGCAAGAATTTACAGGTAGTGGATATTTTCGAAATGGCCACTAGAAACAACAAATTACCTGCCGGCACCGGTTAAATTTTATTTCTATTTTGCCTAAAACGAAATATACACTACCTGTACCCACCCTACCTCCCCTCCATGACAGAACAAGAGGAAAAAAAGATGGCAGGCTGTTTCGCCTGAATGCTTTTACGAGCTGGGCATGACGCATGCACAGTTGAGTTGTGCAGCTTGGCAATCTTCAGAGTTAAAAAACCTCAAGAGAGAAAGCATTACAGGAAATAAATGCAAGAATTTACAGGTAGTGGATAATTTCACTTTAGGCAATGGAAACCAAATTTAACCGGTGCCGGCCGGTAATTTGTTGTTTTTACAACACCGGAAAAAAGTTAGTCTTACAGAGCTACTCTTTAAACGCAGGATCAGTGTGTAAATGGATTTCCAGAAGGTGGCCAACCAAAATATTTACAAATTGTTCACTGTAAGGAAAAAATTGTTACTGTATTTAGAGGTTTGTTTTATCGAGGGAGCACTAGTACCCCTTGTCATTATGTTTATTTTATGTACTGTATTGCTCGAGAAATTTTACATTGCCTCAGTTTTACAGTTTGGTATTAAATTTAGGTTTTGCTGGAAGCGCAGGAGATGGCTGTAAAAGAACACAACGTGGAATACAAATCAAATCTGTGGGTTTGTGAGTATAAAACTACATCATTCTTTTCACATTTTGTGAAATTCGGTCACTTATCTAAAACAAAAAAATTGCTATTTCAGCCGAGTCATTTGTTACTAAGGGAGTGTGCGTGAAAGGTATGCGACGCCACGCAAGAATGCGATGGGGCAAGATAGAGTGGAAGTTCTGTCATTACTGTGTGCAACTTACAGAAGGAACCCCACCAGAATTCTATTATCAACCAATACTTACCGATCAACAGAAACTTGAAAAATGGGTTGCAGAGCGCCGTGAGCGAACAATACGATATACACTGTGATTGTACTTGTCGTGTAACGAATGTAAGAATGTATATGTAGACGAGTTTAAAAGCACAGATGTATGGATGCCATTGTACAGAATTTACACAGTAGTAAAGTTTTAAGTTTGTCATAATTTATCCCTTTACCATGGCTTTAAGCACAGGAATCAGTTGCGACATTTGACCTTGTATTGTCTTGGCTTGGTAACCAAGCAGGACCGTAGCTAGTGAGGGCAGGGGCAGACAAGGCTGATGGGGGTGTAATGAGATCCCAGATTTTTTTGGTGCAATTGTTGTCCGAATAGTTAAAAGAAACTTTCCAAACTGCAAGCACATGCTACGTCGTAATAATCTTCACCGAGACAAGAAATAAAAGCCAGTTTGACTTTGTCATCTTTTTCTTCTTTCCAGCAGGGAGCTGTAACACTTAAGGATTTGCAAAAATATAAGGTGTTAAGTCTACTTCTTCCTACTTTTCTCTTGAGTGTTGTTTAATTGAATGCTGTAGTCTTTAATTAAAATATAACTGAAACTTTGTAAAACACCTTCGTGACCTGTATTTTATGCTTTCTTATCTTCCCTACTATCTTAATTTAACACGGTCAAGGCCCCTTTTTCCGCTCTACCTCACAGCTTGTTTGGGACACGCGTGCCTATCGTTCCTCCTTTTTGTAATGCCACTACAAAAAGGAGGAACCCGGATTGCTCTATCCGGGTAAGAACAATTTTAAGTGCGCACAGCGACTGAATCCATGGGATCCACACCCCTTGTGTAGATCCACCTGTGCAACTTTAGGGAATATGCATGCACAGAATATTGTCAGGTATTGGATGAAATGGCGTTGGAAGCCAACCGGAGAGCTAAACAAGGGGTGGCCAAACGCCTGCGTGAGGAACAAGCAATGGACAGTTCTAGACAATCAATATGCACTTGTCGTTGAAGGTGATATAGACTGTGATTCTTTTTCGGATGGCTCGATAACACGTTCTCTGATTATGGGGTGCGTTTCACAGGAAAAGGACAAACTGACTGCAACGGTCGAGAGTGCTGGCGATCCATATTGATTTTTGAAAAATTCTTGGGGCCAGCCGACTCATTCCAAAAGCGTCGCACAACTAACAGAAGCGGCAAGGCACGTACGGAATTGCCATGCAGCACACCACTGAGACTGACGCAAGAGTCATCCAGGAAAAGATTAGGTGAGGACAGTTTCGATCAGTCAGCTAAGTGTCCGTTAGTTGTGAATGGGACTGGAAAATAATAATGGTGGTGCAGTTAGCTCGGGTAATCCCCTTATATAACAGTTTAACAAGTTGTGCTAATGCGACATCTGGTTGCCTCGTCAGGAAACGCGGGTGGTGCGTCACGAACTGAGGGTCACTCGTTGGCTGTTAGCGATGTTGGGGCTCCAGTCAGCCAATGAGATCCAGTCGTATGGAGGCGAGTCGCACTCAGTTGACGCGCCAGGACACTATGGTTACTGGGAAATTCATTCACAACATCCAGGAGTCCGGTCGTGTGTCAGTGGTGAGTCTTTACAACCCGAGTGGATTTTTCGATGGCAGGGGACTGGTAACACAGGACTTTATGGGTCAGTCGCAGCGACTGCGAAGGGAGCGAGACGTAACCAGTATCGAGAGTGTACTAAAACTAATGAGAAAGGGCTCAGAATTCCATACTAACTCAATAAACCAGGGCACATGCTCATTAATTCGTAACGATGCGTTCCTGGTTTGAGCTAAGGAGGGAGTAAGCCGAGATACGCTAAAACAACCTCCGCCTATCCATAAGTCGTCTTTGATTTTCAGTGGGCAGTTACTGGGTGGAGTGGGAGGCAGGTCAGGCGTCACTCGGACCTGGCAAGTGATCACAAAAGACTAGTTCCCATTAGACGGTTGTTATAGTGCATACCCCGTTCTTTGTGTGGACTCCGCCTCTGGTATCAAAGCTGCCCCAGTGGAGTTCGTTGCGGAGATACAAGTACTCCTGGAGGAAAAGGCACCCTGGGGCTCTTCAGTCCAGCAAGAGTGGTCCCAGAGAGCAGTAGGGGGCATATTCAATCTGAGGCATTTGAACTCGTTTATACACACGGAACACTTCAAGGTGTAAATGCTACAGTCCATCAGGGAGGTGTTGCATCCGGAGAACGTTGCGATCTCATTATATTTGCAGGATGTACACCTGCATGTGTGTCTCTACCCTTCGGTTTTCCATACGTATCGGCTGGTATGTTGGGGGACGGTGTACCACTTCGAGGTTCTCGCGTTCGGATTGAGCAGGGTACCCCGCGTCTTTACAGTTCTGATGAAACCGGTACTCGCCATCCTTCACTGCTAGGGGGATAAGCACGTTTGCCTACCTAGACAGTAAGGGTTGCTGCAGAACCAGGACTCATGAACTCTCTGACGACAGCCAGGAAGGTGCACAGCAGTGCTCTGCGCCCCAACAACTGGGTCTAAGTATCAACCTGGTGAATTTGAGGTTAGAACCAGAGCCGAGTTTCGAGTTCCTGGGTGAAGCGTTCGACTAGCGGAACTTCAGTGTGCCCATCTCAACATCTGATGAACCACCTCCAGCAACTAATAGAGGAACTTGCTCTCAGTTCGGGAGACATCTGTCAGGCAACTGTCGAGCTTGGTAGGGACATTGGATTCATGTGTGCTGTTGGTGCCTGTGGGGAGTTGCATTCATGTGAGCTATTGGAGCAGATGGGGAGTGCGCCGACTCCATAGGTTTCGAAAGGAAATCTGTCCAACGAGGTTATCCTGGGAAGACCAGATACCTGTACCTCTTTCACTGCTCTCGATGAAGGACCTGCTTTGATGGGGGAACCCCCTCCAACACCCAGGTGGAAGTGCCGATCCACAACCCTACCACCACCTGTGCACAGATGTGTCAACAATGGGCTGGGGAGTTAGGCAAAAAGGAGGAGTCACACCATAAATGTTTTGGAACTCGGGGCTGTATACTGAGCACTGCTCACTTGAAGGGACATCGTTGAGGGAAAGTCGTACATGAGGAGAGGTGGGGGTCTGCACCCCGTCGCCATCTACACCGAAGTGTTGAGTTAGGGATCATGATTCTGCTGCGACACATAGCGGGGCACCTAAATGTACTCACCGAAGCCAGATTCCGACAACAAAGTGGAGATTGGCACCCGAGGGTGTGCGAAGAGCTGTTTGCAAGATGGGGCACACCATTAACAGACCAGTTCGCTACGGGGAAAAACAAGCAGCTCCCAGTGTTTGTGTTGCCATTCCCGGACTCGGAGGCTCCGAGTATGGATTGGAGCGGGATGTGGGCATACGCTTTCCACCCGGTTTGCTTCCTTCAGTCGGTTCTGAAAAAAATCAGAGTGGCGAGGGGCAACTTCAAGCTCCACGTTGGGAGGCAGTGCCTTGGTTTGTGGAATTGATGTAAATGGAGAAGGCGGACCCAGTGCGCCTACCCGTGCATTGGGACCTACTCTCCCAACACGGAGGACGAACGACCCACCCCCAACCTATAAAGCTTGCATCTTCACGGGTGGGGCGAACTAAGAAAGGGAGGATTCTCAGCGGAGGTGATTGTGAGAATCTTAAATGTCACCGGCCATCCACCATCCAGGTGTATGAAGCAAAACGGAGGAAATGGTCGGGACTAGTGCTGGGAATGCGGCTTGGACCAATGCGACCCGTCGGTTCAACACCATTGTGATTTCTTTAAAAGTTTGTTTAGTGCAGGCTTGTCGCCCATTGTGATCAAAGGGTACAGGACGGCAATCAACTCTTCTTAACCTTACACGGAACCTGGAGTTGGCCACGCGGCTTGCAATTACCAGTATTATATTTTCCTTCAGTGTGATGACTGTGATCGGAGTGAGACCTGCCAAAAGTCTTTTATTATCTTTCGGGACTCCCATTCGGGCGAATGGTCTACAGGAGCGTCAGCTGGTACGTGAGAGCAAAGAAACGTCTTGTCGCTTTTCTGGGACTTGTCTGCAATAAATATCATTGACTTTGCGAAGGTTGGTCTGGAGAACCTGGAGGTAAAATCAGGATCCGACTGCAAGGGACATTAGACATAGACGTGGAGGAGGTGCCAACATGGAGAATGGTAGTCGCTGGAAGAAGAAACAGCCATGACAGGCTGTGATGCCAGTGAGGACGATCGCTAGGGTTGATTACGGCGAAGGACGACAGGCAGTTGAAGGGCCCGATAGGTTGGGAAGCGGAGACGGTGGGCTGACGACAATGTTGAGAAGTAGTTGTCCGGGAAGGAACATCCTTCGGTGTACCTTTGGATCGTGTCATTGCTGTTGCTGAAAGGTACTGCAGCTGACGACAGGATCATAGGTGACAAAGTGTAGTGTGGGAAACGAAAGCATGTCCACGTAGTGGGTTGCCGACGCACACCGGGGCTTTGTTGTGCTTGAAAACGTCGACAAGGATAAATAAAGGCAGAGTGAACGTGGCTGACAGACTGCTGACGTTTGCGATGACAAGTGAGAGACAGAGTGAGCAGTGTTCACACCATCATGACGGTGCGGAGCGAAGGCTAAGCTGATGTAACTAAGAGGCTGTCGACGTTTCCAACGACTACAGGTGGCCTGAAGGTAGGCGAGAAGGGAACGAAGGTTTAGCCTAAGTAACTTGACAGGCTGCCGAGCTTCTCATGATGACAGGAGAGAGATGGCGTGAATGGTGGCTTGTCGTTATGGTGGCTGTTGACGCTGTTAATGACGACTGCGTGATACCGTAGGCACGTGGTCCTTCCAGAACAGGGCACATATCGACGACAGGCGAGCCCTGCCGGCTGATGAGGTGATTGCTGCAGGCCGTGAAAGGTCGGGGAGCAGAACTGGTCCCGAAAGGGTAATGGTGCGGGAATGATTTGTAAGCGAGGCATGGCCGACTGGAACATTCGTCTACATTGAACAACCTAGTGAAGGTGATAGGCAAGGACGGAGGGTGGAGACTAATGCTTGCAAAGGGCTCTTTGTGAAGTCGTGATGTTGACCCAAAAGTTGGAACGGAATCCACTTCTGAAGATGCTGTGTGGCCGCCAAGATGGGTGAACCATTCGGACCCTGTTAACGGCGGTGGACGGGCTTGATCAGACAAGTGACGTTGTTGGGGATTTGATAACGAAGTATGATGACTGGCCAGTGCTTGTGACGATCCGAGGCTAGTGACTGATGTCAGGCGGTTACTGTCGTTCAGAGAAGAGCGGCGAGGCAGGGCGGGCCGTGTTGTTGATTACGCATCATTGCTGGCTGCTGATGCAGACTGCTGTAGCTGTCGGACGAAGGGCTGCAAACGATAAGGGCAGGCAGGCTTATCCCTGGAAGAACGTGTGGGACGAAGGTTACCGTGAGATCGGAATGGAGGGGTCCATGGTCGGTGAAAGGCGGGACGCAGGGTAGATGACCAAGTTCGTTCGTCGTTGTCGAACTGGGAGCCGCGGCGCCCCTTCTAGGGCTTCTGAAGAAGACGCTGCAACCCCTTCACAGGTGTAAGACTTGCTCTGTGAAGAAATCGACGGCGAAGGCTCAGCCAACCGTTGCTTGTAGTGGCTCATGCATGGCTCTGTCCATTAAGTATGTGAATTGATCCTTGAAGAGGTTGAGTAGCAGGAGCTGCGGCCATTAGAAACGTTGATAGAACTACTGTGAAACTCAGAATCAACAGTCAAATGGCTTATTTCCTCCATATTCGCCGAATTTCACAAAGACACTCACACAGTTTTGCTAATTTTCAACAGTACCCTCAGGCCTTCCAAAGTTAATTTTTGGTCTCTGGTTACATCCTTGCTTGCTTATGGGTGAAACGAGGAAAGGTGTGAAGACTCGGCTAGGCCAGCACATGGGCAACGTTAGGAACGAGGCAGAAGATTACGGCATTGCAGTCCATTGGTCAGGAAAGAACAGAAATGCTTATCCATTCTAATTCTGCATGGGACAATTATCTTCGTTGCCTCGAATCTATATCCATCCAACACCATGAAAATAATGGGATCCCTCTTATGAACATCCAGGGTCCATCACACTCCAACGTGGGACACTTAGTAAGAAAAAAATTGGAGAGCGGTTGGCGTGCAAGTGGAGAATAAATAGAGGCCAGATTGGCCCTATGCCTTGGAAATACTGGCGGCTGTGATAACTGTCAAATTCAAATCCAGGCAACTGACAGCAAGCAAGGATGTGACCAGAGACCTAAAATTAACTTTGGAGGGCCTGATGAAGACAGTAGGGGTACTGTTGAAAATTAGCAAGACTGTGAGTGTCTTCTTTGTGAAATTGAGCGAATATGGAAGAAATAAGCCATTTGACAGCTACGGTCTTGCTGGAGACGGAACCCGAGAGCAGTGGGAAGAACCGGGCGAAAGATCTAGAGGAGCTTCAGTAGGTCGGTGAAAGCGATGAAGCTTCCTGTCGTCTTTCTGAGACTTGTCGTTTTAGTTTGGAATAAGCATCCTTGACTCCACGAAGTTCAGGCTGGAGAACTTGAATATCAGGAGTCGAAGCTACAGCCTTACCACAAGGTACAGGAGACGTAGTATCAGCAGCAGTCGCCAAGAAGGGGCCATGACAGGCGGGGACGTTCGTGAGGACGAACAGATGAGTTGATCATGGCACAAAGGACAACAGGCTGGGAAGTGGGCTGCTGACAGTGCAAGGATGAACAGATGACAGGCAGGGTAAGGGAGTTGTCTTGCGGGAGGGAGCCTTTTTCGGAGCACCTTTGGACCGTACCATTGTTGTCGCTGGACTAGCAAAGTGCTTGAGGATGACAGTCAGCAAAGGGTTGAAGTCAACGAAGGGTAGACGAGAAAAGGTCAGCATGTCCATGCAGTGGAGTTGCCAGAGACGAAGACGACAGGTCGATGACACTGTCCGGGTGAATAGGCAATAGGCAGGGCGAAGGAGTGATCTTCCAGGAGGGAGCCTCTTTCGGAGCGTCTTTGGATCGTACCAGTGTTGTCGCTGGACCAGCAAAAGGTCTGAAGGACGTAAGACAGCGAAGGGACGACAGTCAGCGAAGGGTTGTAGTTGATAAAGGGTAGACAAGAAAAACGACAGCATGTCCACACGTGGTGGCCCGCTAGAGAAGAAAAGATGACAACACGTCACACCTCGGCGCTTTTATAGAACGGGTGTTCAGACACATGCGCAATTGCGCACTGGATTATCGAGCTGGCGGCTAAATAACTTAATCTCTAGGAAAAGACGCATTCAGAACAAGATTGCTAGAATTTATAGGTAATATTTTGCATGGCACATAGAAACCAGTTTTTAATGAAACGAGTTGTGTTACATAATTTTTTCACAGCGTAGCGGTTTTTCAGTACGTGTATGCTCCCGTTGTGCTCTTGTTTTCTTGAAAGCCTCAACTGTTGCATGGTGGCACCAATGGATGGATTTCTTATCGCTATCCGCTCAAGTGACAGAAAAACAGCTCGATTGGCTGTTGTAATTTCCACGGTACCTTTAAAAATGTCTCACTTTTGTGGATTTATTAAAGCCATTATTTCGTTAGTCAAGTTGTTCGGTGTGTGAATTATTGATGCTGAACTCATTTGGCTTTGAAGTTTCTGTTATAAAGTATTTAATACTACTAGCTTACACTACTTGAAAGTAATAGGCATAATTAACCGTAGCGCACGTTAGGTTCATTGCAGACATCATTAACTTGACGCGTGTCGGAAACCAATCGTGTGCTTTTTGTTACAACCATAATTTTATATAAACATAATAAGCTTAACGTATAGTAGAATATTAAATAAAAATTGTTTATAGGAAATCAATTATGAGGCACATAACCTAAGCGACTCACTTTTAGTCAAGTACGACATTCTACACATGTATTTAATCACACTGACGTCCAGTGGTATAATTGAACGTCCTACTTGAGAGAGAAGAGCAGCAACTATGACTTTGCTGCCGATAACAAAAGTCACATTTCACAACACACGTAGATCAATATTAAACTATCTGACATCACTTGAAGCCTGGGCACGTCACCCAATGACAGTTACGACATTTCCGACATAATGGATGCCGTTCCCCAGGAGTTTTCTGGTGCTCACATGAATTAGAGTATTGCGATGTGATCGTATCGGCAAAGGTCCGAGTCATTATTTTGAAATCTCGGCAAAGAGCAAGGAAATGTCCGACTCGGGTGAATGCTCAACGAAAAGTGCTGGGGGTTGACACGCAATGCCACCTGGTGGGGAGCAACGAACCCTCTTAAAAGTGAAATTTAAGGTTATTGAGTATTTCATTAAACGAATTAATGCTAAAACTAAAGGCTAGTATTTTCGGATAAGCCAAAAACTCCCAAAATACCACTGTAACCTGGTTGATTTTTATTGCCTGTTGAAATATACATTACCTTTTTTATTTGCATTCTCCTTCTTGAATGCTGTTCAATATAGAGAATTAAAATTGAGGCTGCCCGTCCGTGTCGCTACCCACTGCGCAGCCTCGTTCATATAAAAACTCGAGCGGAGCCGAGAAGGCCACCTTTTCGATCCTCTATAGTGCCCAAATGGCGACAAGAGGGGAGGAGGGTGGGATAGAAAAAGGTAATGTATCTTTTCAACAGGCAATAGAAACCAAAGTCAACCAGGTTACACTGGTATTTTGGAGTTTCTAGTTGCCTTGAAAATATCCATTACCTTTGTATTTGCAATCCACTGACTTTGTCACGGCGGTGGGTGCCATTAACATAAGCCCTTTTGGGTAGCGATCGGTTCCCCACACTGAGATTCGAAGAGAGTAATGGGGGTCATATCATACGTCGAGCCGCAACAAATGGGCCGATTCGGTATAGTCCCTCAGCTTGGTGGGACATGTCGCGAAGGTAATGGGACGTGACAAAGGAGGCATGATGCCAAGAGGCGGCTTCCATTATGTCGGAGACTGGTATGTTGCTATGAAAGGCCCAAGATGTAGAAATAGCAGGGAGTTCGTGGGCCGTTACACGGATACCTTCGTCAGCACAAGTGATATGAAGTGCGTCATAAGCCTGGACGATAACTGTTTTTAGCCAAGTGGCAATCATTTGGGACGATGTGACGCCAGACTTGTGACTAAATGGGAGGAACAGCAGGGAGTGTCCTCGTCGGATAGGTTTTGAAGCTTTAAGGTAGAATCTAAGAGCTCGTACTGGACATAAGGAACGTTCATCGTCCTCTCCTAAGATTTTGGAGAGGGAAGGGATTATAAAAGGATGCGTACGTTCGTCCGGTTTCTGGGTCTTGGCCCAGAATGATGCCCGTGAGGTGAGTGTGACACCGGCGAAATCCGGGAGAAAGAAGCAGTCTGATTCCGTGGCTGAAAGCGCTTGTAGTTCGCTACACCGTAGACAGGCAGCAAGGGCGATGAGGAACATAGTTTCCTTGTTAGGTGATTGAGACGAGAGGAACCGAGGGGTTCGTAAGGAGCGGACAGGAGTGCCGTTAGGACGATGGATAGGTTCAAGTCAGGAAACTATCGCTTGATGCGTGGTCTATCAAGACGAAAGGATGGATAACGCGATGAGATGCGATAATTCGGTAAGCAAGTTTACGTTCCCTGCCGCTCTGAATACGGCGTTCAGGGCGGAACGGTATACCAAAATGGTGGAACCGCGTAGGCCGCTGTTAAAGAGAGATGTTAAGAAGCGGAGGAGGTCTTCCATAGGGGGACGGAATGGCTCGACTTGTTCTGTAAGGCACCAATGAAACCATCGTTTCTAGTGACTGTCGTACATTTTATTGGTCGAGGAACAGACGGCTCGGGAGGCGATGCGGACGGCTTCGTCTTTAAATGCCAGTTGCTTGGAGCAATTGGATGATAGTAGCCACCCTTGAAGTCGAAGTGCCTGGATGTTCGGGTGGTGGATCATGCCGTTGGATTGGGTGAAAAGGTGCGGACTGTGGGGCAGGATACGGGGATCGTCGATGAGGAGACTCAGTAACGCCGGGAACCAAGCTGCTGGCCAATCCGGGGCTATAAGAAGGAACCGACCGTGGCATGATGCAATCTTGTGTAGCACTATGGGGAGACATGGTGGAGGGAAGGCATAAGCGTGGAGTAGGTTCCAATCTTGCGTCAGTGCATCCACTGCCCAGGCACGCGAGTCGGGGAACGGACTGACGAACAGGGGAAGTCTGGCATTGAACAGAGTGGCGAAGAGGTCAACCATTGGTCGTCCCCATATCGCAAACAGGGCTGACCAGACGTTGGAATCCAAGGTCCATTCGCTGGTTGGCGGGTTTCGCCGTGACAAGGAATCGGCGATCACGTTCCGGGAACCGGGAATGTGAAGAGCGAGAAGTTCTACTTTGAGTTGAATGCAGAGTTGGAAGATGTCCGATGTTATCTGATAAAGGGATAGGGAGCGTGTCCCCCCCCCCCCTCCTTTCTTGAGGTATGCAACAGCGGTTGTGTTGTCGATGTGTACTTGGACTACTCGACCGGACACATGATCTTGAAAATGCCGGAGACTGAGTAGGACCGCACGAAGTTCCAGGTGATTGATGTGCTCCTGGGGTGGAGACGGCCATGGGCCTGATGCAGTGAGGTTACCAATGTGTGCACCCCAACCTGTGAGTGAGGCATTCGTGAACAGATGTAGGTGGGGAACTGGTTCGTGAAGGGGAACCGAGGCGGTAAGGTTCAACACGTCCGTCCACCATTGTAACGGGAAGTACGAGTGGAGTTGTTGCAGCGGCCGTGTGAGAGCTAGACGGAGATTGCGCCATTGGTCCGCTCGGTAGTGGTGTAAACGGCGAGCCATACAGTGACCGTAGGGGGCGAGGTCTGTGAAGGAATCGATCGTTCTGATAACGGAGGCAGTTCGCTGAATGTGTGATGTGGCAGATGGAGGAATGCCCGTACAGAGGTTACGTGTTTGGCGATGCGTTCCGGGTAAGGGTAGCCTAGGTCATGTTGAAGAAGACGCCGAGGAACACAAAGGACTGGGCTGGGTGTCGACGAGACTTGGTCAGGTTGATACCTAGGCCTAGGAGATGAAAAAGAGACATGACGGATCATAGATTTCTGGTAACTGTTGCCGGATCGAGATGAGGCAGGAAGCCGTCGTCTATAGTTTGTTCCACATTATGTTTTCAGAAAACTGAATGGATGACGACGCGTTTCCTAGCACTAACAGTGCAAAAACATGTGGAAATCACACTTGTAGACTCTACACAGTTACTGTTAGAGTTTACGAATGGGATGTTTACGGATTTTTTGCGCTCGTAGTGGAAGAAAACGAGGCGTCATACAGTCAGTTTTCTGAAAACATAATGTGGAACAAAGTATAGAAAGGCATGAATGCGTATTCCTCGTTGGTGCAGATGAGCAAAGACGGGGCACAAGACCATGGTGAAAATGCGAAGAGCCGCATTGAGTCCGGATGGTAGGCTGCAGAATTCGTAAATTCTTCCGTCGTGAATAAAACGATATAGGTGGCGAACAGAGGCATGAAGCGGAATGTGTAGGTATGCGTCCGCCAAGTCGATCGAGACTGTCCAATCCCCCGCGACGTAACGAGTCTCGGATGGAGGAAACTGTCTCCACTGGAAGTGGGGATTGACTATGAATTTTTTTAGTGGTTTCATGTTGAAAATTAGTCGAGTGCCGCCCGACTTCTTTTAACAAAGGAAAATGCTGCTGTAGAACCCTGGTGTGAGCGGCGGTTGAAGAATACGAACTGCATTTTTGTGAAGGAGAGCACTTATCTCCTGATGTAAGGCTAACGGGCCGGGCTTGTCCCAATCCCGTGGCGGATTTCGTAGAGGCGTAGGAACCAGGAACTTCGGTTTGAAGCCATGAGAAATGATTGAGAGGATCGTGGAATCGCAGGTAACTGTTTGCCAAGCTGGCAGGAAAAAACGTAATCGTTCCCCCACGACCTGTGGGGGCGGAGGAATGTCAGTAAGAGTCTCGATTCCGGGAACGTGATCTAGATGGAGCACGTTGTCGCCTGTCTGGGGTAGAGGCACGTCCCAAGGATCGACCACGTCCGCGTCCTTGGGAACGGACGGGAAGGGGCGACGAGGATCGTGGAGGATTGGATGTAACCGATTCAGATGTCTTGTGTGCAGGCCAACTTTCAAAGGGTGCGGAACGTGTACTGGACGTAGAACGCTGCCGTTTAATTTGACGGTTCTTGTTGGGTTGAGGTTTTCGGGAAATGTCGAGATGAGGAGCGACTTAAGGAATCAAACCTCGGAAAAGTGATTCCGTTTCGTGGATCGGCTGGTTCCGAAGCAAATGACGGGTGGAATCGTGAAGGTTCGTGGCTGTATTGAGTGCTATTTCTCGCAAGAGGAGAGTCGAATTGAATAAGGCTCTGGTGAACCAATTCATTGCGTGATATGTAGCGAAGCAGATTTTCCGGAAGACCTGATGAATAAGGAACGCTAGTTGTTGCGTATCCTGAGGAGGAGGATCGGCGTGAAGGCGTTCGCATAATGCATTGGCTGCAGTGCTTAGGACGTCAGCTTGGGACACCGCGCGCAGACCCAGGCGTAGAATGCGATCGTTGTCTCGTAGCACATATACTGGAACCGCAGCTCGGCGTGGGAGGAACAAGGCAGAACCGAAGTCAAGTTTTGTGTCAGCGGTGAGAAATTCCGATTGTGGATATGTGTCGAAATTATGTGGATTTGCCGTTCCTTCACCAATAGGGCAAAAGAAGTAATTTTCCCGTCCGGGGCGTGGTGGTGGTGGTTCCTTATCAAGTTCACAAGAGGGGAACCGTTTCCTAGTAAAATGCCACCGTTTCTTAGGAGTGTCATCAGCAAAGTGGTCGATTGGCCCAGTAACGGCTGTTGATATGGAAGTTGGTCTCGTACACCAAATCCCGTCGCCAAGCCAAGATTTTTATTGGCTAGTTCGGCGGACTGAGATGGCTTGTAGAGAAAACAGTCTGGAACTGTTTTCTCAACTGTCTTTAGTAGATCAGGGAGTGGAATGCCAGTTGGGTCTGGATCACTCGGGAACGGTGGATCGGAGCACTCTGGAAGAGATGGATCCGATGAATAATATTGGTCTTCATCTTCTTCTTGAGGTGGTGGAGCGACGGCAGGTATTGGGTGAGATGGTCCGGGAACGTCGTCCGCGGAACGTGGCTTCTTCTGAGTGGAAGCAAGCCATGCTGAAGTGTAATCCGAGGTAGGGGCCTTTCGCTTGAAGGTCCAAAGGGATGAGTCCATCAGTTCGTGCACCTGGGAACTGGTTAGGGGACCCGAGGAACCCGGAACGTCGGAATGAACACTGTGCCGGGAAGAACATGATGACAAGTCCAAGGGTGTGAGTTGCGTAGCGGAAGTGGACGCAAACTTGGCTGCTACTTTGCAAGCCTTGAGCTGAAGCTTTAGACGAGCATAACATTCCTTAGCTTTGGAAAGTTCGTTCTGTATGGAACGGACCACTTGCCCGCAGCGAATCGGGGAGCTCTCGGCTGTGTCGAGAGGAACGGAGACCTCTGAGAGGAACGGGTTGGTAGGCGGAGGAAGCGGATCCAGGGATTCGCGGTCCGCTGAGAGTTCCAAAACTTCTATGGCTGCAGTGGCGGATGGAACCTCCGAAGCTGGGGAAGCAGAACAGCGGAACCGTCCTTGGGCGTTCCCTTTGCTCGTGGCATAGCCGGATCGATGTGAACAGTGGGAGCGTAGAGAAGAAAAGGTGGCCTTCTCGGTTCTGCTCGAGTTTTTATATGAACGAGGCTGCTCAGTGGATAGCGACTCAGACGGGCAGCCTCAATTTTAATTCTCTATATTGTACAGCATTCGAGAAGGAGAATGCAAATAAAAAAGGTAATGGCTATTTTCAAGGCAACTAGAAAGGGGTTTTATTACTACTGCTAAACAATCTTTCCATCAGTGCAGACCTGTTAATAAACCCGAGTACAATCCAGATACGGATGATTAATAAATGTTGCAAGGAATTTCGATTTACTAGTGTAGGGTCACATATTAAAAATTAACAATATTCTTTTAGGTCCAAACTAAATAGTAATTTACTGTATATCTTTGAACGAGTACCCGAGTACTCATGTTAGAGGGATGCAGAACCCAGCGCTCATTATTTTAGATTGCATAATTTTGTTGTAGGTTTCAACATGGACTTTTTTTTAATAAAGTAATTTACAAATCATGACTTCGATGCTTGGCACCAAAATACGATTTTATTTTCAGATGTTAAACTTGCATCACGATCACGAGCATGATTGTGTCGAATGACGTCTCACATAAGCTGCTGAAGATCACTGGTGCTTAATTGAGGAGATAAAAGTACCGTACTGGCCACAATGTAAGGCAAAATGCAGTTTTGAATCCAGAAGTTAAAAATAAAGCACAAGGACTATTTCCAATATATTTGGTACCCTAGCGTGCTTTAGCAAATGCTAGTCAGCTTGTAGCACCAATGAATAGCTCTCGAAAAAACTATTAGAAATTTTATTTAACTTTAAAATCGGTCAAAATTTGGCCATGTTATGGATTTGGATGCGGATATCAGACGACGGTGCACTTTTAAGGAAACAAATTCAATAAAGTTCTTATATTCAGACCACTAAGGTATTTGAAAAAAGGTGAACGTGTAAAATGATCGCATTTAAAGGCAGTTGCTAGTTAATTTTATTTTTATCACTACATTTCAGTTTAATTCACAACTCTAATTACATCCAGTACTTGCAGACTGGAGATTAAAACTGCTTTTTTGAAGATAGAATCCCACATTTTTTCCAAAATCTAGGGACCACTTTTTTTTAGGGGAATCAGAATTGCATGTTCAGTCCTGATTTGGTCCCCCCCCCCCCTTCCCAGTAATTTGTGACTTAGGGTTAGGACTTAAAAGTGACCACCAAGCTACAATTGTTATCCAGTATGACCTCAGTCCACCCCGACACATTTGCTAAGGAAGTCCTGGAAATTCTCTCATGTTGTTCATGTTAAATAAACTAGGTATTTCCTATAAAATTGTCCCTCCCCATGCTGAGATAACTTTAACAGTTGAAAAGGATGTTAATTTGGCTATTCGTCCCCCACCCCTCCCTCATGTTAAAGATAAGAATGTGTCAAATAAAAAATACAAAGAGAATTTGAATAACCAAACAACAAATTTAATACATGATGGCACATACATTATTCCACTTATAGTTCAAAACAATATGTAATCACAATCCTTATAATACATTATATTCATGGAAGGTTCTAGTTCACAATAACTAACAAAAAATAACATTTAGCTTGTCTTACTTGACAATGTAAACCAACACAGCCATTTGGTCTGGTGTCCTTCAACCACAACATCACCAACAAAAATTTAGTAGAGATCGGAGTGCTTTTACAAAATTGCAGTAATTTACAGTTTTACCATCATTCCACTGTAAAGCTGGCAGTGACCATTGGAATCATAATTATGAAACTAACAAAAATTATTTCCGTTACGATCATTTGGCCACGATATCAATTCGTGTAACACGCGAGAAATATTGCAAATCGTTATTATATACCTGCAAAAGACACAGGTTCCTTAAAAAATTAAAATGTGACATGATTGTCTGCCATACACCTTTCATTTAATTGCCTGAAGATGCCTTGTCCAACGCCAGTGAAATATGCACTTTCATCCTGCTCATAAACTTGTATGGCTGTACCAAACCATTATCAGCCAGTCAGAATTACAAAAGTTATTGGCGATAGCCATTCATCAAAACAGTAGTTGACCGCCAGCTGTCGGTACCATAAAACGTAAACTGAGCCAAGAGTCATTCTGCTGCTTTAGTATTACTCAAAGCATTTAACCTCCTTTACAACGCTGGTCTTAGAAAATAAAACGTTTTCTGTTTAACTTCTTAAGCATTCATTGTTGGTTCGAAAACAACCAAACACCCAATAAATCCATCGTTATCAAGCAGGTTATTGTTGCAGTATAGCGTAGGTCAAAGAAGGCCAGAGGATCGAGCGTCCAGCAACACATCGTTGCAGTGGCTTGACAAGGGGCAGGACAAAGGCTCAGCCGATGACAACTTTGACCGATCCGATACCGATATGGGCCGATGCTACATCGCCGATACCAATGCCGATACTTCAATGCATTACTTCCAGTAAAGTTAATGTTTCTTCCATATTCAGAAACAAAATTTGATGAAAAATTCTGAATCTCAAAGCTCTATGAGCAAGCATCTTGCAGTAGAGTGCGTTTTTTGGAACCTGTTTTTGTTAAATAATTTGAGAACGACTGAAGCTATCGCTCTGAAATTAGCACCATTGGAAAGCTCTCGAAAAAAAGGTTAAAATGGTGTATTGGAACATCAAAAAACGGACATTTTTTGGCGAAGATATCGCAAAAACCGATATTTGACCAAAACAGTTAGCCGTTGCCAATATCGGTATCGGCCGAGCCTTAGGCAGGACACAACGCTAGTCGGCTGCAAAGCCAGGAGTCGACGTGGGCAAAACCTGTGCAGCCAACGAAAGCCAACTTTCGTTTGGGAGAAAAACCAACGTGTGCACAGAGTGGCCGCTAGAGAAAGAAAGATGGCCAATCTCACTTTGCGGCCTTTGTAAAGGAGGGATGTGCACATACACACCTCGGTAATCGAGCTGGCATAAACGATTTTTATTCTCTATGCATAACAGCATTCAGAAAGAGAATGTAAAAATTTACAGGAATGCAAATCGGCAATAGAAAATATTTTTGTATTCGACCAGTACGATTACGGTATGAAGTTTAACTGTATTTAAACAAATCATGCACAATTGAAGAATAATTTTTTTTAATGGTAAACAACTAGAGTTGTGATGAAGGCTATCTAATTGTACCATTGTCAAGAAAATTTTCACCACAAATTTTGCTCATTTTCAAAAAGAAGCCATAAAAAGAAGTCTTAAACCTCCCTCGTTTTACTCTGTGTTTACGTGTCTGATGACGGCCCCCATGTGTGGGCAGAAATATTGCATTTTTTTTAAAAATTTGTGTGCCATGGATGAATTTTATGGAGTCGACCCATAATCACCACACATTTTTTTAAACAACAATGCATCCTACTCCTCATCCTTTCAACCCCTCCTTAGTCTTGCAAATTTTCGACATAACTTTGTCTGTTTTCTTCAGGATCTCTTAAGGACTGAGTCGAACTCTGCTTACATCTGCTACTACTTTGACTTCGGCATTTCTCAACCTTTGAATTGGCGCGTGTCCGTAGCCTCAGGTTTTTACAAGGTAGCTACACTTCGGACGTTGGTTGTAAAAACGGGAGGCTACAGACGCTCGCCAATTCAAAGGTTGAAAAATGTCGAAGTCAAAGTAGTAGAAGATGTAACCTGAGTTTGACTAGGTCCTTAAGGGAGCCTGAAGAGACAAAAGACTAGAGAGAAAAATTGAAAAACTAGGGAGGGTCGTCTTTTTGTAAACAAGCGAAATTGGTGGTGTAGATTTTATTGACGATTGTAGTGTGTTTCAAAGTTATTCCAATAATAGATTTTTTACTAATCGCACCAGTAATGCTTTAACAGAATCGTCAAGTTGGATGGGTATACTGTAACAATCATTGTACGACCAGTTCTGCAGAATAAAAGCCGACTGGTACATCCTAATGAACTTTCAAACTAAGTTCATTCTTACTCACTTTTATCAATTTTATGAAGACTTCGAATTACGTATTGCATTTCCATAAAAGTTGAAATTAAAAAAAGTGTATTGAGCCTTGAGCCTCCATTACTATTCCCAGCTGGACTGAAATGGAAGTACAGCTTGTCAAACCCATGTAAAGAAGGGGGGGAGGGAGGGGATCCTCTTCTAAGCGGTATGAAGCAAGGTTTATGTAGGAGTAAGAGGCAGGAGTATTAATATGAATATCGTAAGTCAATGTATTTTTGAGAGCCTCCCAAAAAACATAAAAGAGACTGCTTGGTTTAAGAGAATTCATAGAAAATTCAGTTCAGTTAGGACTTGTATTGTTAGCTAAATTAGCCACACTATACAAAGTAGTTTGCTTTACGTGAAACTGAGCAATAAAACATCAAACTGTAAGAGTCCACAGAAAAAAATAACACTCGATTTTTCAGAGGGCCTGCCTGCATGTCTGAAAATCTTGTTTCAAAATTCCATCTAATCACACATTACTTTGAATGACCAGTACAATTCAACACCGTCCGACACTCAATCTAAACAATAAAGGAGACAAACCAAAACAAATCAACAGCCCAAGACAACTGCCGTGCAGAACACATTTTATGGTTTGAAAACTCTCAAAGCATATTAGAGTTTTTAAAACCATAAAATGCTTGCTACAAACCAGTTGTTTTAGTCTGTTTAAAACATGGTTGCAGATTTTTTTAAATAATTGACTGTACACGTAATTTTTTTCTCATACTCAAACCAGCTACCTTTAAAACATAAGTAGTTCTCATTGCATTTTTATGTGATCACGATAGGCTACCTGAGGTACAACTAATTAGACGTAAAGAGATACGTAGATCAGCTCTTTGATCCGAGAGATCATTTAAATCATAAAATCCCTGTGCACCTAGTTTACTGAAATAAACTCAGAACCGACAGTCAACAATCTTCATCAATAACGCAACGGTATAAACTAACAATCGAGGTGACTATGATTTAAGAAAATACGTACCAAAGTGTATTTGGCGGGATTCACAGTTATTGTTTCATTCTTACATGTCTGACATGTATTACATTTACAATTATCATAATAAGGTTTGCAATTAAAACTTGATAAACATGATTCGTGACTTAGGATGTAGATGGATGTAGATTATTCAATGAAGCCTAGCTCAAAGCACATTCTATTTCTCCTGTTTCCGGTAGAGTTTCTAACGTTTCTGCGACAGCTCGTATAAGGTACGTCATTGTACCATAGGAACCACTGGGAGCACTGTCAAAGAAATGCGTACAAATACCGGCAGCTCCGTTACAAGGGGTTTCAATGTGAGCTTCAGCGTCGGCACAGCATAACATAGCATCACCATCAATTCTTCTCTGAAAAAAAGAATGATCTTTAGTCAGTAGATTAGGCAAATATGAACAGCCTGAGCGACATACAGGAGAGCCCAGAAAGCTCGATGTAGAGCCCCATGATAATATTACCACAACTTCCATCTCTCCTTTTGGGTCGCGACCCCACACAGGCAATTGTGAAACGACTGGTCGTATCTATTTTCTGGGATAACCCACTTTAAAAATATGCTGTATATGTTTTAACCTAATAAATATGTGTAAAAAATATCACTCGTGTTATGAATAGTCCAGGCATACACTATACAGCAACTTTGCGCAAAGCAACGTTCATCGCCCTTGAAGTAAGGAAGATGGCAGCTTCTTCAAGCCAAGGCCGATTGGGGTAGGAATCATCTCTCGCCTCCTAGCTTAATTAAGTGCATTCAAACACATGCGAGAAAATTTACGACATTAAGCAGAGCTTCGGTAAACTAAGATTTTGGCAAGATTTTGGAGCCCAGAAACTAAACTTACGGCTTCTCTCGCGGGTGACCTTGTGACAAGGGATGAAATAGAAGCGCTTGTTGTCACCCACATCCTACAGACGTGCACGTATTTTATACGCTCCTGGTTACAGTAAAGTTCTGCCATAATTTAAGCATTATTTTCTGCATCTTGGTAGCAAACTGCCATTCTACTACTGATTCACACAAAGCTGCACTTTTCTTCTAAACGTTTTCATTAAAACTAGCAACCTTGTTTGCAGAGATGAAGTTAATTTTGCTTAGTACTGACAGAGTTTGAGGTGCAAATATGCCATATTAATCAAATAAAAAAGAAGCTACATTACAGTAAGTGGCTTTCACTGCAGTCAGTGGGGAATGTTTATTAACCATTTTAATTGTTTTTCGACAACTTTCAATCGCAAGTCAATGGCAGGAGCCATTCTGAAGTCGATTTATAAGAAAAAAGTAAATCTGCATTTTAAAACAATCACATCTTTGTGCATTTATTGCCTCCAAATGGACAATGAAACTTTTTAAAAATTTTAAATGGCCTTCTGGCATAAAAACATAAAAATGCCTGGTCGATTTTGGTTTCTATTGCCTAACCAAAAATATCCATTATCTGCAATTTCTAGCATTCCTTCGTGTAATGCAATCAGCTCTCCCCTTGAGAAGAACTTATTGGCTTCCCTGTCACTGCCCACTTGGTAGCTTATCATCTGTGCATGCGTAACACAGTACTCCTATACAAGCGTTGGCTCGAGACCTTTTCTCATCTCTCGTACCTCTGAATTGTTACAATGGTAACTCAAGAGAGGACGCAGGATGGGTATAAATAATGTATATTTTCGGTTAGGCAATAGAAACCAAAATCGACCAGGTACCCCTAGTGTTTTGATGTTTCTATATGCCAACGTAAATATACTTTATCTGCAATTTCTAACATTGCAATAGACCTCGTTACTGATGGCGGTGGGGCCAAAGTAACTGGCACCCTAGCAACTGCAAATACATTCTAAGTCCAATTTGGTAAAAAAAAAAAAAAAAAGAAAAAAAAGTGAAGTAGGACCCAGATATCAGGATAGAACGTGCGATTTTGATTCTAATAAAGTGGTCCCTATGTTCACTTGTAAAAGTTAGGCCCTAGGTAGCATCTCAAAGAACCGGTTAGTGACAAAGA